>LYUA01000571.1:350087-361997 GCA_002093875.1 Calopteryx splendens | reverse complement strand
TATATATATATATATATATATATATATATGACGATATTATAAGAAATATAACTACGGCTTACAGAAAACTTACATCGATTGAGCCTAAATTAGGATAGGTATATAAATATCAACGCAAGGAATGTGTAAATGCCAAGGCAAGAAATGGGGATGAGAGAAGCCTTCTATGTCTGGGATTAAAACGTGGAGTGATGTCGCACACACTGTAGACATTAGTATTGTAGGCAAATAATAGGGAGGAAGTTTGCGTTGATTCGGTATACGATATGAATCTTATGACTGGAAGGTACGGAATTAGCACAATGACGAAAATAGTGGTCGACAAACGCGGAAATGCGATCTCACGGAGAGCACGGGGATCAAATTATGGTACGTATAAGGTTCTTCTTCTGGAATTTGTGAATAATGTGAAAGTAGGAGTTGAGAGAAAGAGAATAAGGCTAAGGTGGGAATATCAGTATTGGACAGAACTTCTGGTTGTACTTGTCTAAAACTCCAAAACGAAAGTTTTGTTTTAGGGTTTTAGGCTTATACCTAATAGGTGGTGGTATATAGAATAATATTGACAGTGTTTTTGTAAGACAGTGTTTTTGTAAGACAGTGTAAGTGATATCTATAGCGAAATCTAGGTTAACTGATTCTGTGTCGGCCAAACAACTATAAAAATATATTACTATTCTTTTACAAAATGATAAACTTTGTGCACCACAACTCGTCCTGAAAATCAATCACATTAATAAATAAGCTATTTCTTCGTTCCCTAGAAAGCTTTGGAAACTTTCCTTCCTCTCTTTCTCCATGGTCTCTCTCCTTGACACTAATGCTAACGAATCTGTCCTCGACTCCAAAACCGCTTCTTTCACCCTCGTCTCCCACCACACCAGTACCTTTTTAAATCTGACCTTGCGTCCCTTTTCCAGCTTTCTCCCATCCCAGGCTCCAATGTCTGGGGTATTCCCATAGAGCGCCTCACATGCCAAAGACATTTCGCTCCGTCCCCCACCGACCGTAGACACTCCGATGACTCATCTGAAGAGGTTGTGGTAAACATTTCTCCACTCCCTTGAACCCAAATGAAATAGCTTTGCTCAACAAAAGCATTCCTTTCACTCAACCCTAAATTAGATTGCTGCCTTATTCTAAGATGTATGTGTGAGCGTGCACACGCATATTCTCTTATCATACTTATTTATACTCGCATGCATAAAAACATACAGCCATACTAAAGCGTGTATATGCATGTATACAATCACTTGAATGCATTACGTATCCTCTGTTGTTGAAGGATCGGTAAAATTAAGTGAAAGACTACACCACGGTGGTTGATTCTGTATATGGCTAGAGCCTGGACATCGCTTAGTATAGCGTTCGCATAGAATCACCAGAGACACCAACCTAGATGAACAAGGTTAGGTGTACCATAATTGAATATATGTGGCCATTGAAAAACCTCATGGTTTCCATGCTAAGTGCTCACTCGTTTTAGTGTTCAAATGCACTGATGGCACGCGATATCTTCAGAGTATTAATGAAGACTGTTTGTTGACACGCAAGCAAAAATAGAAGAAAATTGTATTAAAATATTTTGAAGAGTTCAAGTAAGTTTAAAGTACTCATCTCGGGACAAATTAAAATACCGTACTGTATTTACAGTTGTTTAATTATTTGATCCGAACGAAAAATAATATAATGTTCCCAAACATGAAATAGCTTCATACTTCATTGTCTACCAATTAAACGTCGAAACTCCGTGGGGACTTATGTTTTCCTCGCCGTCTCACAGTTTAAAAACTATTAAGCAAAAGTTAAACGGAGATGCTAAGAACCTACCTAGGCAATTCCAGGTTTGATTTTGTGCATGCATATCACGTTTCCCTTAAAGTGGTTCCGACGATAACTTTACCTTGCAATACCGCCTTGAAGTACACGTTAAAAGCAGTCAGTTTTATGCCTCAAGTACCAATTGCACTCTTAAATTCGTGGGTTCTTATTACTCCAGGCCCCGACTTATTGCTTGAAAGTGAATCGTTGATACATTTTACAGTCAAAAGGTCGCTCTCTGGTATGGTCGTTCTGCTCATTCAACACGACAACCCATTACGGTCTACGGTTCTTAATACGAAGGGTATGTGTCCTTCTTGCTTCTCTCCTCTCCGAGAAAAGCCCCTTTATGTTGCTTATGGAGATATGCTCGGTAGTTATTTCTACTCCCCTCAGAACAAATGACTCCGAAATTTCCACTCCATAAAATTCTGGATTTTATCGCCATGCTATAGCAGAAAAAAATTTGATGGCGCATTGCCTTGTAAATATATTGTGTGCACGGAAAATAAATGAGGTGTGTATTCAAGGCTTTAAAAATGCACCGATACGTTCAAGTGCCTATCGTGAGAGTACAAAATGTTATAATGCTCAATTGAATGTGACATAAATTAGCATGAGTTCCTATCCTAGCACTAACAGGCCTTAACTTTAGCAAACATTTTTTCCTGTGAAACATTATGTTTATAAAATTGTGGTTACCTGTAAATCTAATATCCAAACCTTCATTTACCAATAATGTTATACATATAAGAAGTTAACTGCCATTTAAATATTGTTCCCCAAAAAAAAAGGAAATTTGTGAAAGATAAACTTTCTTTAACCAATACAGGTATAACGCTCACGAACATCTTCTTTCCATGCTCTTATATAAAACCTCACAGTTATCATAAAATTTTCTGATGGGCAAGATTAAGATGTGAAATTATATACTCGGTGTAATTATAGGACTTTTTTTGCCCAAGTTTTAGTCGATACCTACGTGTTTGAGCCCTTTCATTGGTTAGATAAAACTCTAGCGCTCCACCAACATAAAAGCGGAGATGTAATGACACGCCTCGGACAGTAATTTCCTTTTATCATATTTTTGTTCGCTTCTTATTCTTCCGCTAAACACAGTCACTGCAAATTATTGGGTTTTATTTCATGACGTTTTGACGTGGTACTGGTGCTCAGGATACTTATGGCGGTGGGAAAGCAACATCACTACAGCGCAGCCAAGAGCTAAGCAATAAATGACAAGTGAAAATAAATCCATCTACTACAGCAATAATATGGTAACTAAGTAAATTGCCAAAATTGGAAAATTTATTTGAAAAGAAAGTCAGTTAAGAATAGGCCGAGAAACAAAATAAAAGGGTGACACGTTTCTCTATACTTGTTTTAAAATATCCCCTGCCATCAATCGTTCAGTTTCTGAGCTTGATTATTCCCGAGAGAAAAAATAACTTAAATTGATCTCATCTACATAGTACCCTGCAACCCGCCGCGAGGGCGTGTGGCAGGAGATCAGGAGTTCTGGGAGAACATATAATATTACGGCATTATAAACTGAGCTATTATTATTAAATAGCATTCCTAATTGCGTGATATTACAATGAAAGCGTTAAATATTAGAACTCAGGAAAAATTAAGTACGTACAATAATCGGTTACAACGCCACATTTCTCGAAATATCAACAAAACATGGGCTTCCCCAGGAAAAAACAGGTCCCAGGTGGGCAAACCCAATATTTACCCAATAGAAATAGAATCATAAATTATAAATTACGATATGATCTGCTTACGCACTGTGCAATTGAACCCCAGACAAAATCTTATGCTCACACTTGGACATAGTCACCGTATCCGAATTATTTTAAATCACGGAGGATGATTCAGAAGTACACCTTGCAAAAAAGGCCTTTACTATTACGATGGTTTTCGAGAAAGCTTCGATCAGTTTCGAATTAAAAACTGCGCAAATTACTCTTATGTGATGTTTTTTATTTTGTGTAAAACGTAGATGTTTAGTCACTTTTTCATGCAATGACCACCGATGTTCAAACATTTTTTAAGCCTTTGACCAATTATTTTTTCCTTAGTTCGATTCCTTAGTTCCTTATCTCGACAGTTCTCTCCTTCTCTCTCCTTTGATATTCTGTAACATCTTTGTCAAGTGTAAATATAACTATCATCAGTAAAGTGCTGAACCACTAGTTGTGTTTTTTAATTGTAAAATCAAGTGGAATTCGCTCGGAGCTAGGTCCGGGCTATACGGGGGATAGTCAAAAACTACCCATTTGAAGTCGTCCAACAGCTTTTTGGTCTGCTTCGCCGCTTGAGTACGAGCGATGCCGTGGTGAGGAGCACCACACCCTTACTATCAACAGTCCACACCGCTTGTTTTGGATGGCAGCTTCCGCAATGATTCATAATATACTTCTGTATTGATTTTTGCATCACGGGGCTCGAGGTCAACGAATAGGACACCTTTACGGTCCCAAAACACTGTAGCCATTATCTTCTGTGACGAAAAAAAAACTTGCTTGAACTTGCGTGAACTTGAGAATCCCTTCCGACGTCACTTGGGGGACTGTCGTTTGTGCTCAAGAAGTACGTGATGGACCCAAGTGGAGTTTCATCTCCTCTCACCAAGAGCATGTCATGTGAACCAGAAATGCATCGCCTTTAATTTCTTAACGTGCAAAGTGGTTGAAGAATCTGGTGAATGAGGGCTATCGAGAAGGAATCGAAAAATTGGTGATACACTATGGCAAATGTTTGAACATCGTCTGGTGGTTCAATTATGTGGGAACATGAGTAAGTACATATGTGCTATACAAAATAAAAAACACCTCGCGATGATTTGCGTATTTTTTTATTTTTCAACTGGTAAAACTTTCTGGGTGGATCTCTTATTGGCTTACACTACTCAAGTGCTTAACTGTGATTAAAATTACTGAAATAAACAACCAAATATCTACTCACAAGCCTCTTAAAATTAAGCTTAAATCTATATATGCCATAATACTTATTATCCGCTTTAATTAAGCTAATTTAACCTAGTATTATATGTCCATTTGATTGGTCGTGAATAAGTAATTGGCTAAACTAAATTTAAAGTATATGTAAATGTCACTTATCCATTTCTTTCAAGGACGACAGGCGTTCCAACATTTAGCTATCATCATTAGGTCTACAAATGATGTACAAGTAGGAGTCGTCATCATTACATGCCGTGTTTACAAGAAACTAATTAGTGTGAATCGTCAAAACAACTTGTTCGTTTGTCATCATTTACCTTAATATTTTGTTAAGCCAGATGTTTACAAAAACTGTTTTCCCTTTAATTTATTAAATTGTACATCTTACGTTTGACGTAAATTGATGTAACAAGAACTGAGCTAATGTTAAGAAGTATCCTACCTCACTCAAATGCCCCACTAATTTGTGCATGAACGATATTTTACGACCGCTCGAAAATGTAGGCTTCTACCTATAATTGTGAAAATATATCAGTGAAAACTTACAAAGGTGAAACCTGCATTCTGCGAAAACCTGTTAAACTATCACATCATTCCCAAATACGCTCATTTGAAAGTTGAAACTTGATATTCGTTGCCAGAGAGCATTTCTTGCACACATAACTTGAATTTAAAATTTGAAAAGCGGGAATAAAAGTTCAGACGGAATTGTGTCAATGTAATTAGGTTCGAGCTTTGAGCTGTTTCCCACCTGATCGCCATTTAAAATCTAACACTTATTTTCCTTTGAACAATTTTCATTCACCAAACTGTGGAATGAAAAATATATATTTAATTGCATATGTAGGTATATAGTTATCACCTATTAAGATTATTTCCCAAAATATGCATTCATTCAGCCGTTCTTAGGCGGAAAAGCAGCTTATATATCAAGTGGTATTTTGCCACTCTGTATTTGACAAGTGTTATTGGGTACATAATTGGCGTAATTGTATCGTGTACTCAAAGTAAAGGGTCAAATTTACCTTTCAGTCAAACTATTTTACTATTCACAAGAGGATGATGCATAAAAACTTTCAAATTTAGTCTCAAATATTGAGTTAACGCATTGGCGTTTAGTGTGGGTCAAAGCATTTTAGAGGAAACCAAAGTCAAACACTCGTTCCTGCGAGTGAGCGACAATATATTGGCCAGTTCTATAAATCCACCCTGTGCGTATTTTTGTAGCCAATTGACACTAGAAGAATGTGAGAAAGGACGGTTGCGCTGAAATGCAAAGAATCAGCGAGCGGTCTGAAAAATGAGCATCGCATACGCAATTCAGGAAGAATAAATATAATCCTAGGTTTATCTATGGAACGCTTAAAATATGGACGACGTAGGTAATTAGCCATTTCACAGTACGTATTTAATTTGGCTTCAGTAATCTGGTTGGATTAAACATCGTTCAAAGTTCCGACTCTGGGTGTCCTCGCTTGGATTACGTCCATGGGATGTCACTGGATGAATGCCCAAAATCAATTGGATACCGCTGTTCATTTTGCGAGTCGAAAATGCAATTTGCGTAAACATGTCCATCAGTATTAATTTCATTAAAACGATATCATTTAAATTACAATTTCAGCATCAACAGGCCCCTGGCATTCAATTCAACCCAGCAAACATTCGATTGTTGTTCAGCAATGTAATTCATTTTTACGACAATGTTCAATTTTTTGTACTTATTTCCAGCTACACTATTTAATACAACAACATAATATTTAAAATTTGACTTAAAAATGAAGGGTGTAGACGATGTGTAGAAAGAAACGCATCATTGTACTTGAATTATACTCTTAAATTGCTGAAAGTTACGTTAATGCATTTTTCGTGTCGAATATTAATGTGACGACAAATTCAGGAATTTAAACGTAATTTTTGTTACTTCCAGGGGCAAGGTACACATTAATGCCATAATTTTTCAATTAATAATTAATTCAGTGAATGATTTGAAATTCTAAATTGGTGAATATACGCTATTCATTTTGAATGACTTCCTTTTTTATGTAATTTACATACCTATAAAAAGCAAATAAAATTAATGGCAAGAACAGTTTTGATGATATCCATGCAGAGAGATTTTTTAAGGGAAAAGACGTATATACTCATTATGAACTTTTCTAAATCATGCCAGAAGGAGTTATGACTGGAGGACGAGGAGAAATTTTGACGATAGGAAAAAGATCTATGATAAATGGTAGAATAATTACCAGCTTTTAAACGAATCGAGAGCCATATGAATGATAATATGGTAATAATTTAAGTATTGGTAAACATATTTCGAAATCTGCAACAATTAGAAATCTCCGATACATGTGATACATATTTAATAAAAATTACTTGTCGCTAAGAATGAAATCTTCAATAATTATGAACCAGAATTTGATTTATTACTTAATTTTGTGACACAAAAAAATACGAAAATGTCATTTAATCATTTACCAGAATTTAATACAATTTGTGTTAGGTATTTATAATCGATAGAATATATGTAGGTATATGATGGATTAAAAATATTTAATGGAATAAAAGAGGCATATGACATACTTGAAAGAAGATATGTGAAATTTAGTTTCAGAGCGGTGGTTCCTCATCTTTTCGGATAAGAAATTTGGGAAAAATATTCATATCAACCACTCTTTGAACAGGTTAGACCTAAAAACTGCAGAAATTAAATTATGTTCATCACAGATTTGTCTCTGCAAATAACTTCTCAAGAAGGTTTACTATGAGACTCCATTACTAAGTTCCACGCACTTTGTGTTCTCAATTTCTTGGAGAAACACTCCTTGGATTAATAATTTTTAATAGTTCCTACGTAGGCTTAGATGAAAATTTGTCTTACCTATTTCTCTTTAACTTGATAAATAAGCTCAAGTTAAAAGTTTTTTTTAAACTTAAAGTGATTTTGAAAGTTAATTGAATTTCAACATGTTGGTACTCATTTGTAAATTTACTAACTTAATTTCCAATGTGCCATTCAATCTTTAATGAATAATTTCTTGGAATAATATACTTCCGATCTGCAGAATACTCTCATTGATACGTATGTAATAAATAGGTACGTGGCTTGGATAATAGGAAATATTCCTTCCCTTTGAACATTTTTTTATCATACAGGGTGATACAGAAGAATTAAAGTATTCAGACAACGCAGCATATTAAGTAAAGCCCTCTCTAATACGTCTGATGTATTCTGGATCAAAGCACAAGCAGTAAGTAGTAGCATTTATGTGACGAAAAATGGAAAAAGTAAGCTCGAACACCAATTTTATATACGTAAATGTATAAATGCTTGTCACATTCGCGTGACATAATTATGTGTACTCGATTATACCTAACTTAAAACCTAATTAAAGCTTTTAAAGTTTCCTTCAGCATAATCTGTTGCAAGTAAAATCAAATATCCCTTAAACTAATTCTTTCCCTACTATTTCTTCATTTTTTTTCATTCCTTACTAATTAAATTATTTATTTTGCCATAGCATAATGCCTTAATCTACAACCTTCACCATTACCTACCATTAAAAAAAATAGTAAGACGAAAAGACGGAAGAGTGCCACTATACAGTGCCAACAAACAAGCCACAGTGAGTTTTAAAATGTGTCATTGTCCATAGAATAGTTGCTAATAGAATAATGGTAATAGAAAGAAAGGTTTCCCTAAGAAAATAAAACTTTATTCCCAACATTTACACGGTATTCACGTAAGTTACAACCACAGACGATGTTTCACCAGAATCGTATTTTAGCTTAGGTCAAAGGGATACCTACCATACAGAACGTGTGGACTCCCATGCAGTCAATCTTTCTCAATTTCCGAATGATTTTTTTCGACTACCAATCTTGTACGAGCAAAAAATGAAAACGCTGCTAGCACTCTTTAATCCACTGTATGTATGCGTTCGGAATTGTCGCCTTGTTTATTTTTTATATGACATTCACCAACACCTCTGCAAACTGTTGGAGGAGATGATTCATTCGAATCGGCTCGCGTGGGTATTTATTTCTGGCAACCAGAGCTCCCCCTCGAGCTACACTGACATATGTATCCATGGACGGAACGACATGGGGGGCTGAAGAGAGCTGGTCGGAGAGGGTAGGAGGGAGGGAAGGAGTGAGATTGAGAGGGATGTAGAAAAGATTTACGACCTAATTGATCAGATGGAGTAGATTTTATAATCCAGGGTAAACATAAGAAGCGTGGGGCGAGAGAGCGTCGAACTGCGATCAAGGGAGAAGGCGGGAGAGAAAAGGGGCGTGGTCGGAGAGGGGGTGATAAAAAGACGAGATACGCAGGGAGGGGGGCGGAGTGGGACGAGATCGAAGGGGACGTTATCAAAACGGTTCATGAAGCGTGGGCGTAAAAGGGGCGACGATATGGCCCGGAGATATGGGGAGCGGAGAGGGGGTCTTAATGAAAGAGGAGGCAAGGGGAACGCGGCGGGCGGTTAGGGGTGGGAGTAGGAGGCATTAGGGGCTAGTTACTGAAGGGATCACTGGGGTGAGAGGGTGAGGGGACGCTCAGATCTCCATCTCGAGGTGCGGGGAGATAGGTATGAACAGTTATGTGAAGGACACCGAGGATGCGTGTTTGAATGGTTGGCAACGAAAGGGGAAAGGTTTTTTTTTAATGCTCAGGGTTCGAATATTCATCCGTTTGGTATAATCGAGGTACATCGAAGTTAAAAGATAAGGCCTTGAACTTTTTAGTTAATAGTCTGTTATTTTTCGAATCTCCGGGAATTGTCCGGTTTCAAATTTATGGAGACGGGTAGAGGTGGTAGAGGGAACTCTAAAACGTTGGTGAAAACAAAGTGAACAACCTAAAAAAACGTAGAAGGCCTCAAGAACAAAATAACCAAAATATAAAAGGCTCGAATCGTGTTATTGCAATGCGAAAAACTATAATTTTTCCATATTACTTAATAATAACACAAAATAATAATCTGTGGCTAATTTCATGTGGGAAAGAAGGCATCGAATGAGATGATGATAGAGCGTCTGTTTTCGTTAATTGATTTTAATACAAAATGAAAAAAAAATCAGTCTTCGTTTTCCAACAATAAAGCTGATTAATGTGATCAGAGGGAGACACTTCCGACCTTGGAGAAAATGCTAAGGAGCTTTCATATGAAGGTAAGCCAAAACAAGAAAAAGGTTAAAGTGTGTGGCAGAAGACTATAAAGCAAAACATTCTCTTATATTGGACTCGGGAATCAAAAGCATTGATGAGTGGAAGATTAGTATGATTTAAGAAACAGAAAAACCGCAAAGATAGAGAAAAAAGATAAAAATAATCTCATTAACAGTCCACTGAAATAATGCATTCTATCAGAGGAAGCATTTTTGGCAACTAGCAACACAAGCCTAGAAGTGAGGGAGCGCATCACTAAAGCTTATGCCTGTAGTACACTTCTCCATAACGGTGATACATGCACAATAACAACAGCAGAGAATACATTTACACACAATTTAAAGTCATGGAAATATGGTGTTTCATGATAAGATCTAGTGTGAAGATTTAATAACTAACGAAGAGATTGATTCTAAGGAGAGTAGGAGAATAAATAAATTTAATTAAAACTAAGAAAAGAAGATGTGAAAACCTATTCAGATAATTTGAGGCATGATGTTTTGATGGTTAAATGGAGTCGTCAAGGAAGAAACGAATGGATCTTCAGACGAAGACCATGCATCAGATAGGTCTAACAGGTAATGACAGATGTAAAAATACGTAAGTATAAATAAGTTACACAATGGAAGAATTGTGTGGAGAGTTGCGTCAAAGTAAGTAATCTTGGGAGTGTGATGACTGTGATAAAGCCAAAAAAGACTATTTCATTGTCTTTATTATATCCAGTAATAATGATAGTTGTTGATTTTTACTTAAAATTAGATAGCAAACGATGCAATGATACAAAGAGAAATGACAAGCCATTAAGAAAAAGAAACACGACACGATTTCCATAGCATTCCCCATCGGGCTCTAAAATCTAATGCGAAAAAAGGTACTGCCAATAACTTCTTGAAGACAAACAGGCGTATACTTAAACGCTGAGGTGTTTAAACAAACGCTTCTGGTCTAACAAAATAGTCCGTTGTCACCATTATGTCAACCTAACTTGGGGAGAATATTTAAGTATTATTATATGGAGTGTCTCGAAGAAGTTAATTAAACTGCACAGTCAATGAAAAACGCCGATTGTATTAAAAATCCTCACTTTTTAATTTATAATAATTAAAATCACAAAAAATGGAAATACCTGCATGATAGATGGAGACAAGGATTCATTTATCTCTCAAATGGTTCACGTTAACAACAAATAATGGAAATCGCTGACAAATGAATCCATATCATCCATGTATAAACTTCTTCATTCTATCAGTTTATGTCCCAATTTCACTACCTTTATTCTGTTTTCAGTTGTAAATCTAGTAAAATAATTGCAAATAGTTTAGAAAATATTTTTTGTGCGGAAATTTATCTCAACTGGTTAAAAATATATCAATTTATTTATTTAAAAAGGCGTAACCCAGCAATAAAATATAACCATGACACTCTCACAGCTAAAGGCACTTAATAACTCCTAGCTTGTGAAAAATATAGAAACTTTGGTACTGATTAGGAACGACAATGATAAAACTTCTAATGCAAACGATTTGTCTTAGCAGACCCTCGAAAATCTCTTTCACAGTATGACCACCACCGGGAGCAGTGGTCATAGTTCCCCTTTACGCAGGAGTTTAACCCTACTCCTCTCCCTCCCCTCTCTTCTCCCTCCCTCTTCATCTGCCTCTCCCTCTCTCTAGTAACAGCGAAATAGGGCGGCAGTGCGTAAAACCGAAATTTACACCACCCGAGGTGACCATAGAGGCGCGTACTGACCGCTTCGTGCGTCCAGATGATGAGAGACTTGAGAGATGGAAACGGAGATAGATGGACCACTATAGTTCTCCCCTTACGTCACTCACCGCGTTGAATCGAACTCCTGCCCCTTCTCAGTGCACGCATGCACGCCCCTTAAACTGGCAGAAAGCTTCGCACTATGAACGGTCCATTATGCCGCTACCCGATGAATTG
>LYUA01000571.1:317507-340879 GCA_002093875.1 Calopteryx splendens | reverse complement strand
ATATATATATATATATATATATATATATATATATATGCATACATATACGGAGACCTGTAAGGTTTAAACCCTAAACTGTTCATGTTATATTATTAAGTTTATTCACTAGGAGGCGTACACACGCTGGAACCACAATCTGCTGTGATACGAAAAAATAATAGAGTGATCTTGCTTTCGTATTAAGTTGAAGCCGCGTTCAAGGTCACGTACGTGAAAAATGACATTACCAGCATTTGATCGCAACCGCATTAAAATTTATCACTTGTGTAAAAAGTTATTCATTTCAGTGTAAAAAATCATGCTAGTATAATAGTAGCGCACTAATGTTATTAAAAATATATTTACATACTCAATCCATACATTGGACTATTTTTTTAATATTCAGTAGTGTATGGCACGTAAATTCTTCTCAAAAAGCTGTTACTTTACCTTGCATCAGGCAATTTTTTGAAATGGGAAATTTTCGGACCGCTAGGTTTTTCAATCGCAAGATATAAATCACCTATGAATTTATCCTCAAGTAAGTATTTAACCAAAATATCCTTTTGTTTTAGTCTTTTAACACCATTTAGTCCAACGATATTCCCTTCATTTATCACCTAAGGCGACGCGAAATGAAAGCCAAAAACGCATCACATTATGCACGAACATCGGGGCGATCATAACGCCGCCACTTCAGTCACATTAACGTCAGTTCTCTTTGACCACAAAAGGGGTAAGAGAAAAGTGGTACAATTGCTGGTAATCTGCTCATCACTTTGCGGTGGCGCTATGTGCGAGATGTGCTTTAAACATCCAACCGATGTCCCGGCTACAACGTAGAAACATTTACAAAGGAATGAATTGCGAGCCTGCTGTCTACCGAACCATGCCATTCGCTGACTGAAATATAAAATTAAAATGCATATTTAACACTTGTTCCATCAAAGAGCTGTCGCTTTTATCTCACGGGTTAGGTCTTTCATGCAATTTTAAATGAAATCACAATGTTATAAAAAACATTTCTATTTTCTAGGAATTTTCTATCGTTATGTATTAGAAAAATTACCTAAATATTTCCAAAAACTAAGTTATTCATTTTGATATCACTTTCTTATTCTTCAAAAATTTAGTAATGAAAATACAAGAATCGGTATTCTTAGAGACAAATTCCAGCGTAATTAGTGATAATTTAACAAAAATTTAATACTAACTTTTTCGTATTCTTCCAACCGACATTTTTTAGGTTTAATGTCAAAGAAGTCCACTGGATATTATTATGGAGGTAATACGTTACCAAAGCCTTAGCAGCTGAAAATAATTTAAAAATTGACTTAAATGTTAGGTGAAGAAGTGCTAAGTAAACTCCGAGATTGGAAGTAAATAATAATGGTGTTTCAAGAACAAGGTCAGCTGCTTGATTCTTGATATTTAATTTAGGCCTTGGAGGAATGTGCTGTACTTAATCAGTCTATTTCATATACGTGCACTATTTGCAATGTATAGAGGCTAAGAACAATTTATTTCCTAAATATAAAGGCCAACTTTTCACTTTTTTATAATTCTAATAGCCACGACGAAATGTGCTCGGTTATCATCAATTAACTATACAGTAGCTCAGAAAGCTGAAAAAGTAGATAGAAAATCTCACTATTACAATTTCTACAAAAAAACCGATGCCATGTACAACATAAAAACTATTGTGAATACTTCCTCTACGAGAAATGAATTTACTTGATCATGAAACTAATAATTAATCAGTTGAAAAAATTCTGGAAATTTTGGTAGAGGTCCTAGTCGAAATGGCAATAATTAGAAATTTTGAAACCCATCCTCTGAAAAACCCAAATGGAAGTATAAGGGAAAATAAAAAACAGACATCAACCTAGTTTAGAGCTCCGCTTCTAGAGAAGTAAATGGGCACTTTATTCTCATCATGTACATTGTGATTTCTATTTTTTTCCGTTTTAATTACCAAGGAACTTTTACCAACAGGTTTTCAACAGAGAATGACCTGAATAATTCGCTTGGAACTGAGTAACGATATTTTTTACACTGGAATGCCCTAGCGTAATTTTTACCCCTCAAATTGAAAAATTGGTGCAAAGAGTAATAACAACTGTTAATTTACTTCGCTTGCGCATTCATTTTCATTATTCTTATAGTCACTTGGGAACGATCAGAGGTAAAATTTTATGATAAAATAAATATTTCTTTTGTGAATTAAATAATATTTAGTTAACGTCTGTCTTTTTCTCCTCGCACATATCTTCTTATATTGACCAAATGGAAACTTTTCATGAGAGTCCACAACCTGAAATGTTAATCCTCAAAAGTGACTAAAGGAATGATCAGCACGAAATCAACTATACCTTAGTAAATATTTCCAAATGCACGAGAAACTGAATTACTATTAGGCACACTGCTATTTTAAGGTCGGATTTTATAATAACGTCTTATTCAGTAAATGTACGGAGTTTTAGTAGAATTTATACTTGGATATATGTACAGAGTGGTGGAAAGTATAATTAGCACTTTTTGTTTTGTGAATTCCCATCTCGTCATAACTAAACCTGTACTACAGAGCCCCATTCCTACTTAATGAACCAACACATATTTATTAGTCTTGAATCCACCGAGAAGAGAAACTAATGGAACGGTAACGAGCCGGACGCACCATCTCATAAACTCCCACCCTCGGAATTCAATGACTAACCAGGAGCTTTCTCTCCCCACTGCCCCACGTTGGCGCAATGAGAAAAAAAATTCATTGCAGATGCACTTGGCAGGCCGGTTCCTGCTGCCTCCCGGTATTATCGCCATAATGGTTATGCATCACGCTTGTATAGTTTCAATGGACGGGACCTGACAGCTTCCTTACCAATTCCCACTCGAACCTCACACCCTCGACCTTCCCTCGTCATGTACTCCCGCACAAACCGTTCCTCCCTCACTCCACCAAAACCCCCGAATACCTCGTCCAGGACGAAGGTACAAGCCGCCGCGCAGGGGGGGATGTTTTAGACCGTTCACAACTACCCCTCGGTGTCCATCACGAGCAGCCCCTCAGGAGACCCAAAACGTCGACTCTCTCCACCCATTCCCCACCCTACTGAACGATCGCCGCCTTGACCGATCCTCTCGTGTTCGCATCTTTGCTTTCAAATACCCTACTTCCACACCTCCTTGCCATTTCCTCTCGAATTCCGTTCTCCGGATGTGTTTTAAAACACCAGTTTTAAGCCAAACTCTAGGATTCAAGTAGGTTTGAAGGACTTTTTAAGCACATTTCTTGAATCCGCATTGTAAACAGCAGCATATACCATGAGAAGAACTTCAGTATGGATTATATGTTCGAACCCATAAGTAACTCTTTCAATTGCTCCCATTCCATCAATGCAGACGGTTTTCAAAGAAAGTTCACAGTGATTTTCCCCCTTTACACAATGAAAAAAAAATAAATCCTAGTTTATTGACAAAAAACTAGCCCACTATATGGAATGAGAATACACTCTTTTCAAGAAAAATATTTTGAAAAAAGGTCATGCTCGTTCACTCTAAAGGAATAGTTAGCCTTAGGTCACTTTTACAGAAATGCCTACTATTTTGCGTACGTTTATGGTGGTTCTTGTTCCACTAGGATTCCAATAACGGATTAACCTCTCAAGAGGTTTCCCAGAGGTCGAAAGACCTCAAATTACAAAATATTCATGCCTGAATTAGAAGTCAAACCAATATTTTGTTTGAAAGAGGGCATATTATTCAACAGATGATTTTATGGGAATATAAATTAAATTTTGAAAAAATGAATACGTTAAAGTCTCTTAAGGAAAAGTTGAGAGTTCAAACAGTTCATAGTGAAAACCTAGCCAAACTACCTCAGTAAAGGTTAGAACTAATAATGTGATATATTTTCTATCTTTCCGACATTAATATCATTTTCTGTTCACGTTTTTAAGGAAGTAAAGTGTGTAACAAAACAAAAATTCTAGAAGACTTCAAATCGACCCAATTCCTGAACTAATTTCGCGAGCACTACATATTGTCAGATATTTACAGCCATTCTGTCGATTGGAGGCACGGTTTGGAGAATCTCTGAAAACCTATTAAAAATTACGTACGCACGAGGATTTAAAGAAATATGGATAACCATTTCATTCTTCATTTCTTCGTACTTTCTACCCACGTTCCGGTCTCCCAATTTCCGGTTCCTTGTGCGAATCTAATTTATCACAGTTATTCGTAGTAACCACCGATGGTCAAGAATTTCTCAAATTTGACCCACATTTGTTGTAATTTTGAGGAAATATAAAATCAATGGTTTTATGAAGAGTGCGGTAGTCCACTGGTTAAAGTGCTGCACTCCTAACCAGATGTGTAATTTTTCGAATACCAGGTCATCCTGGGAATTATCAGGCGGCTCAAGGATAGTGACTGACCGCTATACCCTGATGTGTGAGTTTCACAAGTCATTGTTTGAATTGGGTGAGCTCTACCCTAAGGGGTTGGTGGTAGTAGAGACCCCATAGTCTCAATCTCACCCCGAAAATAAAGCCGGTCATCTATCTATCTACCCTCACCTATCAAACAAGCCTTCATGTTCATTATTGTGATTTTTTATGAAATGTTTGGAAAAAAAGAATCAGCGCAACAAGAGTATCATAGGTCGTCATATCAAGGTCATCATCAAGTTTATATATGAAAGCAACTAATGTAAGGAAAAAATCTGCATAAATCCATCATGTGGGAAAGTACGTACACTTGTGTTTATAATTTAATTTTCTTATTATTCCTTAATTTACCCTACTCATTCAGCCTACATGCCGGAAAATTTTGAATCTTATCACCGCTTCAGAATTAAATTCAGTGCCCTATGCTTTCCAAAATTCTATACATTATTCTATCGTAATTTTTTCCCAGAAGTTAACACATAAATTTTTCTAAAACCTTGTAACAAACACTTTTATCTCGAAATAATAGTTCAGGAAATCTTCCGAAAACCTAGCCTCAGTCTTAATTGATTTTTTACCCAATGCTTCTGTATTGCCTATATTCGAACATTGGTTTAATTTATGCTAGCATAAGGAATAATTCGACTCCGTCGCAGCAAATAGCTCGTGCAAAGAAAGCAGTTTCCGATGTGGTTTTGCGCAACTGTCTGATGGAAAAAAATTCAACAAACTTAGAATTTCCTATGCTCTTCATTGCACGACCGTGTTTCTTTAAACTACAGGACCTTAACTGCAACGATACGTAGGCCATTGAAAAAAAAATTTAATGGCATACAGGCGCAAAGGGTATTATGCTTCTTAAATCAGCAACGGGGAATATTTATCAAAGGTTTATGACACCACCCATAGTTGAAATGGAGGATGCTTGGAATATTGAAATCTCTTGGACATTAGTTCAGCCCCCGTATTAATGGGCAAGGTTTGACCTATCGCACGGGAGGGCAAGTGGCTTAATCCTTGGGTGGCCTGATTTTCATCTCAAGACAGCGTCTAAACCAGCCTATTTACCCCGAGGAAGGGACCACGATAGATCCCTTCTCCTACGATAACCTAAAGTGATTAAATAAAATTATATTGAAAAGAGGAATAGGAATCTCTCTGCGCCCTACAGATTCCAAATTCCATCAAGTATAATATTAATATTGTATAATGATGAAGTTTTATTAAATTCTTGCAATGGAAAAAATTAAGTAGGAAAACTGTTTCCTACAAAGTTCTTCCTGAAATGATAGCTGAATGTTAGTGACTTTATGATAGAAGAGTTATAAACTGAAATCTTTCTGTTTATAATACAATCATTCCCTTTTAAAAGCTATGGGGTAGGGGGAAAACATGGTGTAACCTATTGCCTTCACCCAAATTATTTATGAAACGAGAGCTCATGGTTATCAAAAAATGTTTAAGCATCTTCTTTTCAATAACTTATAATATTGTTGATACCTGTAAAAAGGTATCCTACGAACTAGGTGCTTCATATTACTCTTATTTAAAAAATATTTATCTGCATAGTCACTACTATCGATATTTCACACGTAATGTATAAATTAAATAGAAAATCCGTTTTTTCCGTACTTATATCGCACATTCCTTCATTCCTTGGATCAATGTTTTAAAATGTTCAACCGTACGAAAAAGCTAAAATATTAAATAAAAATAATTTCCTGGAGATTTGGTACACCATTTAATATATTGATTCAGATGTATCATTCTACAAAAATGTGTTAATTAATTTAATTTTTAATTAATTTTTTAGCCAGCAATGTAGAAGACGAGTATCATAAATAATAGCATCATATTACGATTTAGACGTCATGCCATACAGGGTATTAATTTTTGAGATGTATGTATATAAGCTTATTTGCATAATAATTTATCCCAGCCTCCAATCAATACTTCAACAACTTAATTAAGGATAATTATCAATCCTCGATTCACGACTACATGCGCAGATATATTAGTTGATTAAACGCTTTCAAACACTTCCCTTTTTAATTATTTTTTAAGCAAGATTTATTCTCTGTTTGATCCTAGAAGATCTAAAACTACTTACGTATTATCTTTTAACATCCTTCTTTTGGCTTTGAGAGGTATTTAGGAAAACTTTTCAAACCTGTGTGAAACACTAATAATGAGGTGTTATTTATTCATTTAAAACCAGTGAAATTACTATAGATTGACAATTTCATTTCTGGAAGTTAAAATAAAAACATATCATGGACATTTTCCATTACTAGCCATTCCTACACAAGTAGTTAAGACAACTGATGCATACAAATATATCTTGTCTGAAAATTCTATCCTTATTTTTCGGTACACTTTCAAACTTACATTCTCTGGCTCTTCTAACATTTACAATCCTATTCCTAGCTCAATTTGAAAAGCAAGAGACGCCTGACTTCACTGTCTTTTTATATTAATACTCCAATAATATTCTAATAATAATAATATGCTAATCCAGTAAAAAAATTGTGCACTGACGGATGGTTCTTTTGCAGTCACAGCATTTAACCGCGGCTCTTTTAAATAACGATGAATCTCGGTAGCTACATTTTACTTCCTAGAAAGCAGAGCGGAAAAAAATGTAACGCTGGTTTTAATTTTCAATCCGTCGTTTTAAATCCTGCCATTTACTCACCTGCTTTTAGTACATAATAAAAATCTTCTTATATTCTATTTTTCACTTTCTCATTCACCCTTCCATTACTTCCACTTCCTTCAGCCTTTCAGTATCCCCTAAAACCAACTTCTTCATATGCCGTAAACATTAATACCAGACTAACAGCTTCCTTTACTCGCCTTAAAAAAATCAAACTCACAATTTGCATTCCTTTTCATAAAACTCCACTTAGAAAAACCGTTCCAGGAAAACATTTAACCCTTTCCAAGCGTTGTTGAGATTTACTATATCCTAATCAATCTTTATCTCTCCTAGTGGGTCCATCTAATCCAGCCTCGAAAAAGTTCTATATTTTCTATCAACATGTTCTTCAATTTTTTCCTCCGTTAATCCTATTGACTTTTTAATCTCTAAACTTTTGACCAATATAAAAACTACCGAACGCCTTAAACACAAGGGCTCTTTAAATACCAAAACTAATTATTTATCAATGGCATAGATTTCGCTGCTGAGAGATAACAGGAAGGGGGTATTTTCACAGTTCAAATTGGATACTGTTCCCTATATTAGGTGTTAAAATAGGCTAATAACAATTTTTTCGGCCAAGATAAGGTTAAACCTATTTTCTAGGCGAACTAAAAAAATAGGAATATATAAAACCACGGGGATAGAAATTGATTTTAGAATTTGGCTAAACAAATGGTAAGATTGATGAAAAAGTGTAAAATCAATTTCCTTATACCTACTATTAGAACATACCATTAGAATTAGCACTAAAGAGAAAACTACATGCATTGAATTCATTGTGGAATATTTTCAATGGGATGGGTGACTTTAAATATAAATATCGTAACGCATAAGATGAATTAAGACTTAATAAATTCAAAATCTACAAAGATTCACGCTCTTTGTTGAGAGATAAACCTGTAATACGTACTCTGAAGGTTATACGTACCTTACTGGACTTAGATATTTACGTACTTAATATCATAATTTGTATTTGGCTTTCTTAAATAGATTCTTTGATCTCACCTCGTAATGTAAACAATAAAAAATGCTAATATTAGGAATATTTCAAACCCATTTTAATTTGGAAACAGTTTAAATAAATATAAAGGCCTATTATTCACATAATGGAATCTGTCTGGGCGACCACTATCCAGCCTACAATAAGTTTGTAATAAAAAATGTAGGAATTCAATCACGTTAAGTACACACTTTCAGATAATACGTGCTACCACCTGCGTCATTATCTTCATCAATTGTCACAGTTAGAGAAAGAAAAAAACCATCAAAGGCTGCACATCGAAAATTTAAACCAATGTTTATTTTTTTACGCATCACATCATAATAATTCCCGGAACAAGAATAGATTGATTGATCCGATTGCGTTACACAAACATGAGTTAAATTTTATTAAAATTCAATCAAGACTTTCTTTATCCCTCTTTTTCTGAATGATTACTCTCGTGCAAGCTATAGATGGCGCACGAAAAAAACTCGATACTAAAATTAGATCTAACTTGACCGTTTTATGCATCAGCACCATCAAAGATCCTCACTTCTTCCATTATAGAAACTTTTTACATTTTCTCTCGCTTACTTCCCCTCCTTCCCATGCATTAATTTAACCTTTCTCACCCTTTTCCAGGATTATAATCCCTAACCCTCTCCCATTCTCCCCGTTATCACCGCGTCTCTAACTCGCGGCAGACTGCTCCGCCGTTCCTCCCCTCACCCGAGCACCAGCCCACCCCCGCGCCACAGCCAGCCCTGACCCCAGTTCTCACATCGCTCACCAGGGTCCAATGAGCCCCGGATGAGGAAGGAAGGCGGTTTCCATGGCGGCGGGGAAGCCTGCCCATTATTACCCTCCACACACACACACACACGCGTCGTTATGCTTTCGCCGTTGATTTCGGTTTAGACGCTGAAAGGCGATTGGCCCTGGAAGGAAAGGCGATTCGCGCATGATGCGTCCGGTAGGGTGGAAGGCGGTGCCTTTCTCTGTACGGGGACTTATCTCATGCGCCAAAGCAAGAAGGCATGTCGCAGTGATAGTGCTCCAATTGGTTAGGGGCTCCTGATTATGAAGTTCCCGGGATGAATTCTAAAATTTTCAGCGTTACAAAAACCCAGTTTTGAAACTAAAAGCATTGAATAAAAATTCACCTCTGTTCATATCTAACTGCCGCAGAAATTACGGACTCGGCCAATTTCCAAATAAGTTCACTCGTTAACGAAAAAAAATATTTTGCTCACTGCAAAGTCAGATGCGTCTAAATAAATTAAAAGGAATTCATGTTTCAAATTTTTCTAAGACGAATCAGGCAAAGGTGAATACTTGCTGTAATAATATAAATTCAATTCATAGGTATCAAAAAAAATGTAAACTCGACATAGCATATAGAACAGACTGATCGAATTGCATAATTTTAGATTTTTTTAAGTACTGACGTGTCACTCACATTGCATGGGAACACATTAAAAAGAATATGAGAATCCATGTTAGCGAAAAATTATTTCATCAAACGGGCGCTAGGCATAAATCGAGAAAAAGTGCAGAGGGGATTGGTTATTTTCTATCTTTCCGCATTAATGATTTAAGTCGTGGTACACGAGAGTCATGCAATAATTCATTCAAGTTCCAAATTAAAAATGAACAAAGATTGGTGCCTTATAGATTTATAATATTATAGATATAACCCACTATATACGCTTACATGGTGTCTAACAGGGTGTTATGATTATTTAGAGCCACACTTAATATTTTTTCACTTAATAAAAGAACGTCGGCGTACGCATTTCCAGTAGTAATTTTATTTTTCTAACATACATTCAGGGACCAAATGTTATCATTGCAAGTAAGCCCAATATTAAAGTTCGTTCCTTACATACATTTTTGGGAGTGATGAATGAGGGAATTGAAACGTAATGGGGAGATAATTAAATCTGTACCAAACTGTAAATTGAAAGGATGGGAAAAGGCAGATGAACGATCAGAATATTTAAGTACCTATCTCAAGTATCTGATATATATATAACCTTTAACGATTTACTCTTTGCTATGTAGCTACTATTACACAATTTATTTTCTTTTAGACTAGGTTTCTAAGTCCAACACTCATTAAGGTTATATTTTTATTTTCATCTTTGCTTCGGATACAGACTATTATTATGTGTTGAATTTTATCAAACTGAGATCAACATTTTTATTCCATTCTCCATTCTCTTATTAGAATACTTGCACTTTTATCTCTGCAGGAACTACCTACTATAGCGAGATCGTCAGGGATTCGAATTATTTTTATCCTTACTCCGGTAGTCGGCATTCTGGTAGTTCGTCACTTTTAATTATCTATTTTGTTAATTGATTTCCCCATAAACGTTAAATTTCTTTCGTGATAATTATTATGAATGCTCAACACTTTTTATCGTTTTTACTTTATCTCTTTTCACCTAATTTTACAATATCTCTCTTTATATAAAATATGCATCAGACCTACGTCGTTGCTGTACCTTTAAATTTCCTTCAGATGACCAGTCTACCAACTAAAACGCTTTCTTTATGTTTAAGAACGCATGAAAAATAGGTTGTTATTTATGCATCTTTCTACTGAAACTGTTTGAGATCGATGAACTTTTTTACTGCTCCTGTACATCATGTGAAACTGATCCATGATAAATCCAAATTGATACTGACTTATATACTCTTCCAATTTCTTATCTATTCTACTGTTTCTTTCAATTTTTTTAGTTTATAGTGCGTTAAATAGGTAGGTAGGTCTTCGACTTGATAATAAGTGATCATTGGCTAGAAACTTGTGCGTATCTGAGTTCTTCTTTTTCGTTAAAAAACTTATTACATTAATAAATTAGAATGGTTATGCATACTAATTTTTATGTACATTAAAGTGAAAAGGACTAGAAGTAGCCGAAAAAAACGAGATAGCAATTTGGCTGCAGTATTTTATATTACAAAAAAAACCTTTAAATTAACCCTGTCCGTAATTCCAAGGAAAATTTATGAATTAGTTAAAATTTAACAGCATAACTATTTTTTTAAATCCACACATTAAACTTTCACATCGCAGAGCTGAAATATCTAACTACCTCCCGTGAAGTTCTCTATAAAATTTTTAATTCTCGGATCCAAGACCAAAGCAAAGAGAACATTAAGCTTGCCAGTAAGGTACTTATGTCATAGTAAAACAGAGCATTTTTAAATTGTATACTAAATAAATATCATGAATTGAACATCACACATTTAAATTAATAAAAACCACACCATAAATAAATACCATAAATTGTAATAAATATCTCAAGTCATGAAATGAATTGAAGGACAGGATAGGTATATTTAACATATTTTGCATCATAATTAACGCTTAGGGCCAGTCACTTTCGGAATAGCTATTTATACTACAAATTATTACTCTGGTCAGACAAAGTAGAGAGTGGGTTTAATTTGGATAGCAAGGCACTTTAATGCATCGATAAATAAATAACAATTGGACCAAAATATCGTAAATTGGAATAAAACTCTTAGTTGCTGTTGCTGAAAATTAGTAACGAGCAATGGCCGCCTACAACTCTATTTAATTTGAGAAAGCCAAAATCGTCGCATTCCGTGAATTCCAAATCTTTCTTCTGCAAAATTGTGTTTACACTGCGATATCTAAGCCTTTCTTCCTAAATTCTGGTGCATATAAATTATTGCATGGTTCCAGTGATAAGGCATAATTTTGCATGTGAATTCGGAAATATAAAATAAATCAACTGGGAGAGCTTATTAAGTAACTGATTCTTAGGAATAATCACACAATGCCGAAATAAGATCCTTTTCTCTTCATAATATTAGTAGTGTATTAGCAGTTATGAAGGCATTATGTAGTATAGAGTCAAAAATTAAATATATTTATATTTAATGAGTAAGGTATAATCAACCATTTGGTATCAAATATAATGAATGAAATTGCTAAAGATCACTTGCTGCAACAAAGAGCAATAAAATTCTCTGATTTTCAGACAATTGTCACCTCCCTTGATCAGTACTCCCTCATTTTACTTCATTACCGGATTCAGCCCTATAGTAATACCTAGTGAATTACATTGCTTAAAATGCATGCAATGCTTATCAATAATGCTATATTATGACACTGAAAGAGGAGGACAAAGCTATTTCTTAACCAACTAAACAGCAAATGTTCTACTCTCCGGACTGATAGGTGAAAAAATACGACCTAAGAAAGGATAGAAGTATAATTTTATGGATAAATGATCACGGGGCAATTGGAAAAACGTGCTCAAGTGAAAGGGAGAATGAGGTAGGAGTAGCAAGAGAACTTATTCAATTTATCGGTAATTCCCAAATAAATATTTTTACATGAATCAATTCAAATTAATATTCAAATTAATATGTAATTTTTATTAATGTATAGTTAATTTGATAATTTAATATTTAAAACCAAATTATAGAACTAGGGATACTAGTCATTAGACGCAGAAGAGCAAACACTGGATTTAAAATATATTTTCAAACCCTACTCTTAAAGGCTAGTTCATTATCATCAGCATAATATTTATAAATGATTAGGTCAAGCATATGAATTGGGAAAAATCACACTTCGGGATTCCATTTCTTCGCGAACTATAAATACGTGATAGTAGCAATTAGTTAACCAATTCGAAACTATTCCATTAATTTTATAGTATTTCTTCTAGTAGTTTTTATTATTGGAAATATGACGTAAAATATTATTGACTTGAGGAGTAGACGTGCATAGAACCAATGAGAAATTTAGAAACACATTTTCCGGTGAATCCCGTTTTGATGTAAAGCCAACCACTACACTTAATGGCTCAAATTTCAATGTTCACCAGCAAACAAATTAAGCGTCAAACTAACGCTTATTTATATATTTCCTAAAAAACGAATTAAATTATTCTTAGGGTTGATGCTTTCAGCGGCTTGAACACTTTAATGAGAGTTAATTCACTTTTATGCCTTTCATTCATTTCATTCCATTCCTAAAAAGTAAAACTGTAAAATATTCGGATATTAAATGTTATAACATTGTTATTATATGCATATCAGAGCTTGTAAAAGTTAGTAACTTTTGATTTTATATTTGAAGTGAAATACATCTAATGTGTGATCATAAGGAAGTGGAAAGTTGATCAAAGACTGAGAACTGTGAGACTTCTATGCTCAGATGGTCATTTAGGAAGGTTTCTTCTAACGTTATTTCTAAAATAATAATGGAATTATAGATTAAATATTGGGTGAACACAGAAAATACACGGTGGGTTCATTAAGATCTTAACAGATTCTCATTTGGGCGTTCATCATGCATTTAATTTCACATTGGGCTCATAAAGCTTTCTTATAAAAAAAACCCGAAAGATATATTTTGGGAAAGCGTATGCTTTGCAAAAGAAAAATCATGGTTTTTTGTCCTACACTTTAATGCAGTGATCATCATAATAGATATATATATAGCCTTCACATGGTTATTGAGTAGAAATGTCTGTCAGAGCATTTATTTCTGTTGGTTGAAGCATGGATTTCTTGTAGACTGACTAGAGTTTTGCATTGTAAATCGCTTGAGGAATAATTTATCCTTTAGCATGTGATAATCGATAGGGAATTTCCTTCACAAGAATAGTGTTATCTTTTAAGTATTATCTCATTACTCATTTACGGAACATAAATCATATTCAGTCAACTCCCTTTCCAAGCTTTTAGAACAATAATAAATGGAGCCAGAAGCTATAAGTATTTGATTTTGTATAAATCCTAAGATGATCAAGGAAATGGGAAAATAAAGGAAGAGATATTACTAGGACTACGACTTGAAGACTGGAATGAAAAGCAAAAACTGCGATTAGGATGCGAGAAGCAGCAGACCTACAGCTGTAAATTGGTACTCGAATAATAATGATAGATCCCTACGCAGGGGAGTAACATTTATTTGACATTCGTATAATCGTAATAATGAAGCCTCAAATATGAGCGCTTTTTATAGCAAGCAAACCTCGAAGCCACTATGTTAACACGTCAAGGCTTTGGGGACGTTGGGACCAGCACGAGCAAAGGACGTTTTATTCGTGTCCAAAGGAAGTCCAGATGAAAAAAAAAGAACAAAGAGGGAATACGTAATAAGCCGTCCCTCCGGCCACCACGTGTGTTAATAATAACCAGAGAAGTCAGCCGAGTCTCTCCTCTTGCCCCTCTCCCATCCTGGTTGTGCAGTGCCCGCGAAAACCTGCACCCTTTTTTTTCAGAGCGTCACCCCTACCGCGGCCTTAATGCTTCCGAATGCACACGTGCTACAAAACAATGCAACGCTCGGGGCGGAGCCGAGCCATCTCAGGCCCAGGGCACAGATTGAAATTGCGAGGTCGACTCCGTGCACGCACAAGCGTGTGCACAGGGTATATCTGGCGCTGTCATGGAATGGAGGGAGGCCCCTAGGGGCTCGAAGTTACAGTCACGGCGACGAGGCTTCGTGGCGGTGCTGCTGCAGTAACAACGCTGGTAGCCAGTACCTTAGCGGCAAACGGAATTACAAGGCTTTGGGAGGCCACCTAAACCAGAAAGTGAATGAAGAAAGGGCGTCGGAGGGTCTAGGATGGAGAGTGGGAAGGGGAAGGAGGGAAATTTAAGGGCTCCTCTGCACGCAAATTGGTTAAATACCGGCAGCCACACCGAGGCTTACAAGGCTTAGTGCACGGCGTTGAATAATTGATTATCTTTTCACTTCCCGGCCCTTGTCTGCTAACTTTTGCCATCCTTAAAACCGAGTGTTGAATTACGAGCGTCATTATTCAAAAAAGTCGGTTATTAGTGTTCAAGTAGGTCCACATTGGGGTGTAATATTTTGTGTTTAAATAAGCTATATTTATTCTCTTCATCATGATTCGTCTTATCCTTGCCAGAGTTCATCTGCGAGATTCAATATACGTTTATATGTTAAAAGGATTGTTCAATCTCGAACATAACCCGAGTTGTTAGACAAAAAAATTTCATAGTTCAGTCTGAACTTAAAACTAAAGGGGGAATTCACCCTTGGTAGTTCATTTATCTTAAGTTGTTTTGCCTATAACAATTTGGAATCCCCACTGAAGAGTGTTTGGAGCCATATAGGTAATACTCTAAAACAATTCCATTGAACATTATATATGCTCTTACTAAATTAGTCAATCATCTTCATTGGGGTCACACAGTCTGTAATATATTAGGTAAATATAGTAGCTATTTCTTTCACAAGAAAATACGGCTGGAATCATTAAACATTAAAATCAAGGGCTTTTTTTCCTCCTGACTACACGGATATTAATGGATGCTCTCAAAATAAGATGTGAGTTATGAGACTAAATATATCATTTCACGGTGTCTAACATTTACCTACACAGAAATACAACCTACGACTGACTCGGCGTAGGTGCAAAAAAATTGTTGTAGGGAGAGAATGGGAGATCGATGCCAGTATTATGAGTATTCTTAGAAAAAGTGGAAGAATTTTTCTAATAAAAAATAACCTCAAAACCACAAAATGACCTCCAATGGAAGTAGTAAAATAACCATAGTAAATAGGATGCTAAAAGTAAAGATCGATTTCAACAATAAAAATATACTCTTCTCTTCTAACTCCACCAATATTGCAATAAGGATCAACTCAATAGTTGGTTAAAATCTTTCTGAGGTGCGTACTCAATTATGGTAGCGTGACATGGAAAACACGTAATGATTGACGGACCAAAGGTATTGAGGAAACTAGATGAGGACCGAAACCTTTAGGGTTTTATCACAAAAAATACGAGGTGCGTGGGCTGGTCATCAACTGCGGCATGAGGGACTGATGAATAGGTGCTGGAAGTGACGATAGAAGGAAAACATTGTAGAGGTCAAACTATGTGGGAATGTATGAAGCAGGTACTGAATGGGATGCACTAGGATTTTTCAATTAATGACGATGGCAGAAATAGAGAATTATGGAGGGGCCCCAGGTCATCCAGATGGATTGAAAATCAGGTGGAAAGAAGATATTCACCTGAACCTAGAGATGGTACTACAAACCTGCTTTCGAAATTTTGCAATCGGGCATCTAAAGGACCAAAAATCAAACAGTTTAAAGTCATAAATTTCATTAACGAATGATTAAAAAGCTTCGAATATCCCATCAGCTGATTCTATTTATTTAGAATGTTTTAGTTATGAATATTTAGTCGGGATATTGAAAGTAGAAAATTATAATATTTGAATAAGTATTACCATTGGTCAAACTGTGGCTATGAATAGCTAGGCACATAACCGCGCATTTCTGTGCATGAATAAGGAAAAACGGAACCGGTGAAAGGTTCCTTTCCAATCAGGAAGGTCTTTTGTTAACGAAATAACTGTTAATTAAGTACTTTTCTTATTTTATAATAANNNTTTGTTAACGAAATAACTGTTAATTAAGTACTTTTCTTATTTTATAATAAACTTTCAGGAGATCGGAACGACTGCTCATTAGTATTAGAATAAGTATGGAGTTGTTTTATCATGATATTAGGTTTAACAGACTACCCTCAGTTTTACGCTAACCCATTAAGACTTCAATTATATCGTTATGCCTTTTAGCTACTGATTTATGTTCGTATCCTTAAACTATATACCATTTTGTAGGTTTATGTTGCCTAATAAAAGTTATAGCTTTAAATGATCAGGACTATTGTGTCAAAAAACCACAATGGGATATTAAATAGGAATTTTGATATTAATCATTAAGTGATTCCTTAATTGAGGCATGTAAACGCCGAAAATGAGAAAATATTTGTCTCACTGAGTCCCTTATTTTTTGTGAAATTCAAAATTAAAAAATAAAAAAATAATTGATCCCTCGTAACACTTTTTTTTCTCTGGTTAGGAAACATTATACGCTAAACATAACTTTTATTCCATTTCACTCTCTTGTCATACTTCGTCTAAAACATATGAGGAATTTGTGTATCTGAAGAATTGTAACCAAAATCGGAACCACAAGAGTGAAATCAAAAAGTGAGAAATTTGGGTATTTCGCGATTAGAATAATTTGGCTAAATAAAACTGTGAATAAAAAAATATTTCGGCTTATAAACACACGTTTGATGTTTTGAGTACCATTTCGAGTGTCCAAAATAACCGTGCCTTTTTTCCCGAACTTGATGAATAATTACAGAGTATTGAAGCTTTTAGCATACCTAGACATTTTTCCCATACTGGGTAGCAATACCGTTTCATTTCTGTCTGATGTGGTTTCATCTTTAGCTATTAAAACTTCCAAGTGATCATTTATAATACAAATATCTTAGAAAACGTATTCGAGTGGCCTTGGTTTATTCAGAGTTTTCCTAGCCGATTGTAATCCAATATTTTTCTTGCACGAAAAATATACACAGGGATTAAAGACATCGAAAAAACCTCGAGACAGCGCCGCATTATTCCCGAAAGTTGTGAAAAGGTTCTATATGCTTCTTTGGCCGGGAACCTTATGTAAATTAGCTCTCGGTTATGCCTCAATTCTCCAATATTTATTGGCGGGGTCCCAAGCAGCTAAACGTGACCTAAACTGATCTCGTGCACGAGAAGAAATCCTTTCGTGAAGATATAAATATGAATGCACGATTCTGGGACATAAACATCACCTGAGTACGGAGTGTAGCTCACTGCCAGTACATGACATACATTTCGAGTTTAAGAAAAACCGGTTAGAAAATGAAATCTAGAATGACATCACTTTCAAATAGCAGAAGTCATGAAATTATTTCAATGATCAATACACTTATATTCTCATAAATAGTCAAGATATTCAGATAATGAGTTTATTAGAAGTATCATAGCAAAAGATATAGTTAGACATTGCTTAAAATATTAGCTAAGACTCAGCGTTTCATCATGAAATCCTGGCTGTAGAAAAATCCTCCACTTATTTTTAATCAAGTAATGAAATAACTATCAGCATACTTTAAAACTTAAATTGATCATGAAACTGAAAGCATCACAAAAAACTTGTGCAAGAATAAAAAACACATTTCCATGCTAGGAATTGAAAACACGCTATTATGTGTCAAGTATTATAACATACGGAATAATTACTACTAAAAAAAGCAATATATCAAAAAATTATTCGCTCGTCCTAGATCGAGGTCTTTATTTTCTTCTTAGAATCTTAATGCATCCATTCAACGTGGGCTTGTGCTGCCTGATGCTACTAGCTGATATGTTCCAATCAATGCGCGTTTGGCATTGCACATCTGGTCTAATGGTTTGGAAATCATAAATAATCACTTTCATCAATAAATTAACTTGCCTGAAACTAGGTTCGGTCGTAATTTTTCGTGCGTGTTACTTTTTCCAGTGCTTAGTCACATGAAATCCGTTAATGAAGTACGGTAAGCAAAAATGTAAATAAAATGGGAATCTCTTCTCCAATTATTCTCTGAAGTGGGAAACACTGTAATATACAAACACCGAAAATTAGATATTTATTTTATATTGGTGCGGTCATATAAATCTATGGGATAATTTAAGTTATAACGATATTATCTAAACTCTAATGATACAATGAGGAATAATTTAACAATTCTTTTAAAACCATTTTAAGCTATTTGATCTCATACGAGAAAGCTGTACACAACGACAAAAAAATAGCTTCTCTGCGGGCAATCTTTCCAAATGAACCAGTAGGATACTTTTTTTAGAAATATCTATCGTAAGCTACTTATAATAATTCTCAATCGTCAACATGTCCGATTATTCTAAATTTCATTATTGAAAATGACGTGCATCACCAGATCGGATGAAACTTATGAGGCCATGTTGGTAAATAAAAACTTTACCCCATGGCAATCACCGCAAGACCACAGATTACATCATCCTCAAAACCGTGAAAAACACCACAGAGGTTAATTAAACCGTAGGCTGATTCGGAAAATTATCGTTCATCTTTGTTTCCAATTGGGGCAATGAATTGATATTTTGCTCGGTCGCATCTGCTTCTCACGTACTGTGCTTTAGCCATATGGCTGATAATGACTATTGATTCTGATCTGCCAATCAATCATTGTATTTAAGAACAAAAATTGCTGGGTACGTACCTATTATTTATGAGCACAACAAAATTTTCCCCGTATTTTTTGATGAAATAAATAAAAATAAAATTCATGCAGGTGCATATGATTGGATATACATCTAATCAGTAGGTATTAGGAAAAGACAGATTGGTGGGTGTTATTAGGTCATTATTATGAGATTTAGTGATAAATCCTTTGAAATTTCCATTGAATATGACTTTCTTAAAACTTTTGATACGTAATAGTCTTCAGCATAAATCTGAATTCTGAACAGAAGATTAGAAATTCGCTGATGATATTTATTAAATTAAAATAATTTACAATGAATAATTTATTTTATTTCGAGCCGTAATTAGTACATTTTTATTTCCACACACCATCTTCAGACCTTAAACCAGTCTACAATAACACTCGTAATGTTATCTTGGGATTCATCTCTTCAACAAAATTTGAACAAAAAATTCTAAAAGTAAATACAACAAAGCTGAAATCATCTAAAGGTGTGACTAATGAATCAAGGAATAATAAAGTAAGATGATACAACTTATTAATAACCATTAATATTCAAATAAACAAACGCACGAAAACGTTGAGGACGGCGTTATCTTTTCTTTTTATGTAATGCATATCATACAGAATGAACTGAAAGAAAAAATGGAAGAGTCAAACCTTTTTCCAATGTGATACCGAATTCACGCATCAGACATATCAGTAGTTTAAAAAACTTGGTAATCTAAACATACTAATAAAGTTGAATAGGATAGCTAAAACGCAGTTAATAACTTTTAAATGATCAAATCATCGAGTACAATACTAATCACTGATTCCTAATTTTTTTTTCTCTATGCCTGGATTAGTCCACATTATATTCTGTGCACCAGCTAAGTGTACTAGTGTCCCCCGCAGTATCCATAAAGAACAGAAAGTAGGAATTTGGACCTAGGTGGAGGTGCATGTACCGCCAAGAAAATTTAGAAATCTTAAATAACGGATAAACAAATGTTAATACATGCACGATCTGCGGAGAATAACGTTCTTTTTCGCAGCACTGGAACATTTTAGTGTTCAATCGGTTGGAGGCAATCGATAGTTCACTTCCCGCCGAACGTCTTATCTAATGAAAGCGGCCACGCATTGCACTAGAGCTCCTTTAGGGGAGGTTCGAATCCGCGGTAATAGACGTGCACAGCGTAAAAGACTAGTCTTGATTTTGTCTCTGGTCTGTTTATACTGAATGACGAATAATGCACACGAACTCACGCTTTTAAGTGCCGAACCCCAGGGGCCCACTCCCGATTAATTCCCCCGATTTCCTGCTCTCTTCACTCGGAATGACGCGCTATTCTATCGCTTTCATCTTTTCCCACCTCTTCGGCGGCGCAAACCCAGTCAGCCGGCGCCCAATTTACGCCTCTTGCTGCGATCTTATCGGAGAGGAGGAAAGGGGTTCTTTCGGAATACGAGAGGGGAACGGAAGGCGAGGTTTTCCCTCGTTACGGAGAGGGTGCGATAATATAGAGCCATCAGTTAAATATATAAGTTTTACATAAGTTTCAGGAAAATGGTCGATGTCGTAACCCCTACCTCTGTTGCACCTCTGCCCCCGTTTTATCCCGCCAGAACCGTCTCCCATAACCCCTTCCGACCCACCGTCCCTCTTTCCTTTGCTTCACTCTCTTCGGAGTCCCAGGCCCCTCGATTAGCATAATGTTATCCGTATTAAGTGTCCACCCTAATTACAGCGAGATTGGAGTGGAGGGATAAAATGTTTCGATTTTTGGCGGTCGGCCTTTGGGGGAGGTAGGTAGTGCCTAAAGTGAGCATTTGGCGGCGCTAACATTAACTGCGTCGGGGGATATGATGATTTGCAAAGTTTTCGCGTTTTATGCGGTTCCGTAAGATTGTCGATTTACATTTTTTATTGATTTTCAATTGCGGAACAGTTTCTGGTTTGATTTAATAACTCACGTCCACTGAATGTTAATAAAACAGTCAAAATTAAAAGTTTTAGCGTGTCATCTGCACCAGCCTTTTATGTTTTTCTGGAAAGAGAATCGTTAATTAGAACGTTCGCTCCCTAGAATAATCTGATTATTGATTAAAAATCTCAGTGGTTCTTTTACTGATATTCTATCCATTCTGACACAATTTTTGGCAAAATAAAACTATTTAGAAATGAGAGTAATACAAAAACTGCATGATTTTAGAAATCAATCAGCTTTTGATAAGGAAATACTTTCCAATTATGTAGACATCCACATTAAACATTACTGTGATTATGTGTCTACAAGCATCACAGTTCAAACTACATGCTCACAGTTCAAACAAACACAAATATCACTCACATACATGCATATATACTGAATCCTAAAAAAACTAAACTCTGCGTAATGTGGTAACGTGGACAAATATATGAACACCAATTGATTTTTTTCCAGAAGTTCCGTTATTCTACTCATATGCATCCCCGATGAAATTTATCTTGAGTTTGCTGGGGTAATTTAATTAGTTTATATAACTGGAGTTTTATGTCCTGGCGAGATCCTTTATGAACTTACCCAAAACTATGAGCCCATTAACTTAATTTAGACCTTCAATTAAACTCTTAACGATTGGGAGGGGGACATGATGGGAGGGAAGAATTAAAACGCACTAAATGAAACAGACCGGCCCACGCAATATCGGCGACAATCCGGACCCACAAAATGCCATATAAACTCCGAACCAAACTAATTCAATGTGGATGAAATTCGGATCGGCATTTTTCGAAACGCATGCGTTTTTGCCGGTTCCTCCCAATTCACGACTCGAAAATTAACCATTAGCAATTAGGGCTGGATGAAATTTTACGCAGCTGGAGGAGCGTGTGGGAGATGGGCTATGGGTAAAGGGAAGGGTGGGGGTGATACAGAACGAAACGGATGGGAAGGGAGGGGGAGGAAAGAAACAACAGGCTGCCCTCGCAACAATAAAGGGAGTCCCCCCGTGATTTCAAATTCTAAAATCGTTAAAATTGCGCCACTCATCGAAGGAGACTAGAATAGATGTGCGTAGCTATAAATTTGGACGGCCTTCCTGGCTATTAGTCTCCAGCACATGTGGAAGGTTACACATTTTTTGATTCCCCCTCCACTTGCAACTAAAGCATCCGATTAACGTCACTGTTCATACAATGGTGTATATATTAATAGGCACTGATTATATATTCGGAACCGTCCCCATGTGTACGAACTCACGATGAAATGCATATTAGGGGAAGGCAAACGACTAAATTCTCGCCAAGAGTGATAATTCTGCGGCGACAAAATTACATGTGTGCCCGCCATTTCATAATTGCATAATTTCTGAATAAAATACAAACCATTCTCTTCCGAATTCCAAAGCACTCTTCATAAAGGACATATTACACTACCCACTGTGGAGAAAACCCACAAAATCCTCCATTCATAAATATTTTAAGGCTAAGTGATGCCTTTAATTATGCATAATTTACACTTGAATTATCGGCTATACTATTATTGCTTAATTCTAGCTTATGAGCTGGCTGCTACTCGAGTACTACCTATCCATAGGTTGCCACGCCTAGGGTTTAACTTTGACATCTCAAATTTAGGTAAACGTTGGTCGACGTAGGTTGGTCGAGTAAAACGCAGAACAGACAAAAGAGCACAAACATATTACAAATAATTTCGGAATTTCGGTGGCACAACCACATTATTCAGCAAAATGAAGTAAGTATCTCCTTTCGGAAATTATTCGGAATAGATTGAGGCATCCATTATTTATGGTTCTTCTTCTTTTTAATACAACACCGGTGACCCTTGTAACTATTATTGTTTTACAAATGCCTATACTTCCGTATTATAATCATGATTGGACAGTATCGTAAACGTACGTTCGAAAGGTAACATTTTTACTATTTTATCTAAGATATTGCCTGAAATAAATTATGCACGAATAAATTAATGCTTCTTGATAGCATGTTTTTATTCGTTTTCAAATCAAATTTCAGCCAGAGGCTAACGCGAGTTCTTGCACCTGGGGAAGATTCATTAAGATTCGTCTCCATTACCTTGTTCTAAGTTCTTGTATGAATAAATAAATGTTATATGTGTGTGTATATATATGAAACAGAATCATCTGTGATAATATAATGTATAATAAAA
>LYUA01000571.1:290118-306865 GCA_002093875.1 Calopteryx splendens | reverse complement strand
ATATATATATAAACATGGAATACTGATATGAGATTTTATTTAATTGGAAAAAATTACAAGAGGTTTAACTCCTGATGGTAAAATTATTACAAATTATACACACGTCGCGATGTTTCGACGCGTCGTAAAAATCCATCGTCTTTACGTGAAACATATCATACCAGGTCTTAGCATAATTTGTTCTCTCAACTAACAATTGAGTGAAATTATTTAGACAATATGTAAGTGGATGAATAAATGTCAAATTACTAATGTCTAACACATTTTTTACTCATATATCCAAAGGCACACTAATTTAATCCGCCACTCATTTAAAATTTTGAAAGCAATATATTACCACGCACCTTCCACTCCTTCCCCATGTTATTGCTATCACAGATGCTTGACTACTTATTTAGTCGTAATTTCAATCATGACTCCAGTAACTTTTCCAGATAATATTTCAGCCAGTGTCCGTAATAGCTTATTTACGTGAATTAAGTTTACATAGGTCAATGAATGTTTCCTCTACAAAGATGGACATGGGAAACAATCGATTACCTTTAATTTTGTAATATTTATGAAACGCTTCCTTTCCCATTCTTGCAATTCTCATGTTATTCTATGCTGACATATTTCTTTTGGCGTCATCCCCTACGTTGAAGATCAAAATTAGCATAAAAGAACTTTCATGACCTTGTATTTTTATCGATGGCATTGCAAAATATATGCATTATGTCTATGATTTGATAAAATCATAAAAATTAGTGCATTGGTAAACTTAAATTGGCAAGTAAAATATTTTGTTACTCTAGATATCTCCCCTCCCCCACTCCGATAACCTTCTCCTTTCTGAACGAAACCAATCTTTTCCCCATTTCCCACCCACTTGCGTATCCCTCTCTTCACTTTGGAATATCCATACCTTCCTCTCCTAACCTTCCAACGCCCCATTCAAGATCCGTAGCCAGCTTAAAGCGCCCCCATCTCCCATCGACCCCCCTCTGACTCTCTCCCTTCTCCAACGATCATTTTTTCCCGGAATTTTCACTCCAAGCGATGGAAAGATGCCGGGAGTGAGTCTAGACGCGGGAAAGAATTTGCGTATATGGCCGCCATTAAATCATTTCTTCCTACTTCTTAATTTTAAAAGCTTGGACCAGCATTCCAAATACTTTCGGAACTATGGTAATTTAAGATAACGAGCTCAAGTGGAAGGAAATGGGAATCCACATTTTTTTTTAATATTTGGAAATAAGAAAAAGGAATAAGACCGTGGATGGGATTTTTTTTAGGATCCGTGCCACAATATCAACCTTGAGTACTTTTCCTGTAAAGGCCATAAAGACGTCTCTGACGACTTATCTCGCCCTTCCTGGGGATGAATAAGGTTGATCTCGATGCGAGGAACGGAGAAATACATGGATACGATATTAGAAACTAATGAAAAATCACATGAGCCGTTCAATGATTGAAACACTTATAAAATTTGGTCCTATAAGGTCCGGCTTTAGAACCCCTTTTAGTTATAAGCTGCTTATTTAACTTATGTTCTTTCTAAGTATTTTAAAATAACAGGAAACGTTAAAAATGCCTATGGAAACCTTTGTAAAGGATTTCAAAGTGATAGAAAATATGAGTCAGGGTATTAAGTGGATAGTTCTAGATGGATACTAGTGGATAGTAGCAGATAATTATTAAATTGGGGCTCTTTGAAGCATAAAAAAATCTAGGAAAACGTTTGCTGCCTGCAGTAAACCTTTCCTTAACGGCTCTGAATGCAAGCTGTGAACACAGCATGGGTGTAAAACACAATGCATAACTTTCAGGATATAATATCACTAACATAAGCCAATGGTAAAAGTTTGTGCTTGATCATATAATTGAATTTTATTCGATCGTTCCTTCATCATTCTTTCCGTTAATTCTTAATTAGATATGAAAAAAATAATATAGAACAGAATCATGCGCATTAAGACCTACTACAACCACAACTACGCCACAGGGTAGTGAAATCCGCCCCCTCCCTTTACTCATCTACATCAATGACATTAGTTGCAAAATTGATGAAGCAATGTCAGATTATTCACCGACGATACGGTCATAAGTAACAAATCCGACTATGATACTCTTTCTAGCGCTCTAAAAAGTATTAATGCCCTGTTGGAGGCATGGGGTCTATATTAAAATTTGAAAAAGTGTGCAGTGATGAGGTACTGGGAAAAGAAACCCATACACCCTTGCAACTATAGTCTCTCAGGGGGAGGCATAAGGATAATGGACCGAGTAAAATACCCAGCAGCCATAAGCATAGCATAGCCATAGCATAAGACATCAAATGGGCCAAACAGGCTAGGACCATCTACGGAGCTGCATTGAAGGAACGGGGATTTTTATAAAGAATATTCTAATGAAAACGTTGAGGATATTTGTTATTTCGTGCAATTTAGACTTCCCCTTGAGTACGCTCCGAGCATTTGGGACCCCGCGCAGATGGAAATAGTCTTGGAAATAAACAGGACTAGAGGAAAGCACTCGGTTTCGTAAAGAATATGAACGAACAGATAGCGACACTTTGCAGTTGGATAGTCTTAAATGGGACCCACTGGAATCACGAAGACTGCATGCACGACTTAAACTGAAAAATGGTTACAAATCATTCCAGTTAAAGTTTGAAAGAGAAGAAATTATTATGCCTTCACATTACATCAGTAGGGAAGACCAACATATTACATCGTATTTAACCTAGGCTTATTTAGAATATTGTCAATACCAATAATAATAATGAACCCGAAGATTAGTAATACCTAGGGATAGCTATAGGTCACTAGAGAGCTATTGTACTAAAGTACTATTGCCGATGAGGTGTGAAATTAACAACTTAAGGCTGAGGGGCCAGTTTCTTTCCTTTTGATGCGTGCGGCTTTGCAGAAAGTACCTGACTAATAACATAAATTGGCTGAAGATGAGGGTTTCCAGGGGCATCACACAGATTGGTACTCATGCACCTTGGTCACCTCTAAATCCTATACTCTATTTATCAAACTAATGCGTCAACATTAGGTTATAAATTATTTTTAAAATATTATAATCTGATTAATTAAGCCAAAATAAAAGGCATCTCTTTTGATCAAAATTTGAAGTATTTCACAGGACTCTACATCGTGCACGACATTACTTTCGCACTAACCGTAATAGATCACGATCTAATGTTAAAATTCTTCAAATAATGCCTAAAATTAGCAAATTTTAACATAGCAGAATTGCGTGATTCGTAATGTCTTTCGAAATAAACCTATTTCTTGATGCTTGTTATTAGTCACGGTATCTCTAAATAAACAAATAATTTACTTGAGAGACACTAGTATACTTTCATCAGTAGTTAGTAGGCACCTTGATAAAAACCAAACTGAGATTTTTTATTCACTGATCTAAATAAATTTTCAAAGGAATTAACTCACTCATTGCCAACCAATCCTTAACAGAGTAGTTTCAAATGGGATTTAATTGTAAAAAATGGCAATTTTAGCTATTCTCTATTCAATTTCTATATTTAACTATTTACGCCTTTCCGGTCGTAATTCTGCTCCTTACCATGGAGTTCTGACGCACAATTTGGGAACCACACCACCTCAAGCCGACATTTAAGTTCTTTTCTCTCCCCACCATTTCCCATGGGAAAACTGACTGTCAGGTTGTCTTCTTTATTTGCTACGGGCTGCTCTCTTCTACGCATCCTACCAAATGCTGGGCTGAAGAAAATCGCGCATACCGAGATGAGCGAGAGGGATGACATTACTAAATCGTCGCCCAAAAAGTTAGTTCAACCCCCGTCGTCCCACCCACCTCCCCACAACCCCTGTGGAGAGGTGACTGGATGAAAACGGGTGGCAAACTTTTTTTTTGATTCAGTAAGTAAGGAATGGAAAAGAAGGGGAGGGGGTTGGAGGGAGGATTAAGAGAGACGGAGAAGGAGAGAGAGAGGGAGAAAGGAAGGGATATTCACCAACTGTGAGAGAGAGGAATGAATGCTATAAAAAAGATGGGAGCGGTGCATAGCGGTTAGTCTGGGACCAAAAGAAGAGGAATGTAAAGAGAAGGGAATAAAAAAGCGAAGGATAAAGGGAAAAGTTAGGATAGGAAAGGTGAGAACGGAACACGGAAAACAATTGGGATCTCAAAGGAGCGGCAAAAACGTTGGTGCGAATGCGAAACATCAAATATACAAACGGTTACCCACGTGCAAAAAATAGGAAGGAGTCCATTATAATTTGCAAGCTATGGTCGAGCTAAAGCCTACTCAAAAAAAATTAATGTGTGCAAAGAAAACTGAGTTTCATAGTTAAAAGGGCATTTTTGTGATATGCAAACTGAAAGGCAGCGGCACTAATGTGATCACAGAAATGAACCTTATAACATGAATAATATCTCTGTCTTTAAAAAATACCAGCCACCCGGAAATTCATGAAGGTGTGAGTGATATGCAAATTTTGTTACAAAGCAGGAAGTGCTCATTTAGTAAAAATTGAAAATAATAAGAAAGAATGACGAGGAAAAGTTTTTTATCTTTACCAACTCATTCGGGGTTCCAGGCATAAAATCATGCCCTATATTTCTTTAAGTTTACATTATCATTGCCAATGTGTGTCCACGCTCGCCTCTCCCATTAAAATGGATAATTTTATTAATTGGCAGTAGAACTTTGAGGTAATACTGACCAGTTACTTGACTCTGTGTATGTTCCTTGCATAAGTAATTAGGAGCCACGCTATCTTCAAAAGTGATATTAACAGAGAGGCAGGAGAAAAAGGCGAACCGAAAAAGTGAATACGCATAGCAAAGGTAACTCAAAAACGGAAAGGCCGATGAAAGAAGGAAATAAATTACCGTCGTTCTTAATTCAATTCCTGCCTTCCTCTTTCCCGGATTTAACCTCCATTTTTTTCCAAGAGCTCACTTGCTTTTGCAACATGGCGTCGGAAGGTAATAAACGCTGCGGCATGGCAGCATACTAAGATGAAAGTAAGGTACGTTGCTTCCCAAATGCTGCCTGAATGCGGTTCAAAGAGAAATGCAACCGGAACTGCATTGTGCACAACACATGTGCCGACGTAATGCGAAATTTGCGAACTGCCACCCGAATCAGTCATGGTGTTCACCTAGTCTGAGAAAATTACGCCTAGGAGTGAAGAGCATGTTTTATTTTACACACCCGGCGCTAGATTCGTGCAATGGATGGTTCTCATCACGTCACATGCGGAATCGGAATACCTAGGTGAGACTTAGGTGATCTATGCTTGAAGTTAAGGCAAAGGACACCTACGGTTAATAACCATTAGGTTTGAACCAATTTTAATCTTACCAATGTGCACGGTATTGCAAACGGTTTTAACAGATATGGTACAGGAAATTTTTGTAATGAGTTAAGCGCATTTATAAGAACTTTGCAGAGAAGTAATAGCAATTTAATCTGAACAACTACAAGCCAAAACTGAAAGAGGAATCATATTATTGCAGCATTTTAGGGTTTTGGTATTCCTTCAAAGCGCACGGCTGGACCACTTAAAACCACTGACGTAAATATATTAGAAATCATGTCACAGTATTATATTTTTCTTTTGAGGCTAGTGAAGTCATTTCAGACCACTGCAATAGTTTCCGGATTGTCTAATAAAATCTAATGAACTCTTCAACAAATTTCGTGTTGAACCGAATTACTTTAAAATAGGTAAACTAATTAGCCTCGGTAGGATCAAAATCCAATTATGCAACTTTTCCAATGTCCCAGCATCCATATTTCGCAGGACATAGTTCAGTCAAGGACTGAATTTTAAGACCAGGAGGGGTCACCATCTTGCTCTCTCCATGGCCACAAAAGTGATACTACTCCATTTTAATCAACTCAATACAAAGAATAAAAGTACGCCCAGCAAGTGAAGAAGAACGAAAAGGATTAATTCAATTGGATTAATCTAAAGACCACAGAAGTTATGAAGAAAATACAATTACCTAAGCGAGGCAACCCAAAAGAAAAGGGCTACAGAGAGGAGTAGGAGGAAATGGTAGCAAGGAAAGAGAGGAGAAGTGGAGAGGGAGAAATATTTCGAGGAAAGGGGGAGAAAAAGAAAGCAAAAGAATACGAAGAAGAGCCATACAAAGCGTTGGGAAAGAAGTGAAAAAGAGTGAAGGGGAGAGGTATATGCACACAAAAAGTAATAAAAAAGTTTGTGTGCATGTATACACATAACACAGGACCGTCGAGAGGAAAGCTCTACCCTCTGTTTTTTTGGAGTATAGAGATGGTTTGGAGCAGGCAGAGATGAAGGGATGAGTTTCTGGAGAAGAGGAACGAGAGCAGAGGCTGAGATGGTAGGGTGTGGTCGGGTGGAAAAGGTTTGAGGGAAGAGTGAGAGAAAGAGCTGATTCCAGAGGGTTGGGCATTCTCCAGTGGTTGGCCCGGGTTTCGTTAATTGGAGAGGCACTGGCGGACATTAAAGATGACGTCATCCTCTCGCACGTCTCTCGCATCCTCTATATTCTCCTTCCTCAATCTTTCCCTCCCCCGCGTTCCCCATGCGCGAAAAAATACCACCACCACCCCNNNNAAAAAATACCCCCCCCCCCCCCCCCCCACATCTCCTCCAAAAAGTCCCATTCCTCCCTCCTCCCCACTATTGTAGACTGCAAACCTTACCTTACTCTTCTACTCTCCAACCTCCCATTTCCCAACTACCCCCTGCATACGGGTTCACGCATCCTCCACTTGGCCATAAGGTGCCGAATGGGGGAACTATTGTCGCCCTTCCCCTGGTCGCCGCGGTCGCTAGGGGCGGCGCCCCCGTCGCTTTAATTGCCGCCCTTCTTTTGTTCCACTTCCCCTCCCCTCACCAATCCCACCTCAAACACTACTCTGCCCCCCCCCACACTCACTCATCCTTTATATTCGGTTGTGCGGTTACATACACCGTCGTTTTTCCGCCTCTCCGCCCCCCTCCCCCCCCTCGCCACTTCGTGCAATCGGTCCGTTCCCCTTTTCTCTTTTCCCAAAGGAAAATTATTCGGGTCAGGTATGACCGTTTTATTCGGTCGGGAACTGTGATCTTCGGGAAAAAAGGTCCCATCACCACCAAACGCTTCAGGTCCGGTCTTTCTCGTTTCCCTAATGACAATCTTTTATTTCAAATTCGACACTCAAATTACGAAGTCTGTCGAAAAAGGATAAGACCATAAATTTTCACGCGGAAAGTCTTGACGGTAGGACTTAAAATTTCGAACCATCACTATGTGCGTCAGTCGCTGTTCGGTACTCATCGTTTACTACGTGTTTTTTCGGATTTCAAGGTTGACCAAAATGGAATAGCGTGTAGAGCAGAGTTGCTGCACCATGTTTTGTCAGAAGCTTGGTGATTCCCAAGGCGAAACGATTCATATGATTCGGCGGATGTTTGGAAACGATTCCATGGGGGTAAACCGAAATGAAGGAGGGGTTCAACAGATTCAAAAATGGCCGCTTATCCGTCGAGAGTGACCATGGTTCTTTTAAGCCAAAACAGCTCACAGTGAGGCTATTGTCGAGAAGGAGTGAAATATGGCAATGGAAGATTTGATATGGGAATTCACTTCACAAGGCTGGGATCAGAAAAGATTCCGGGCATGTAATTTTAAAGGAGAAGTTTCACATGCACCCAGTGGCTTTAAGATTTGTGCCCAAGTTGCTGACGTAGGAAGAGGAACAAATCCGTATCAGCGCACGAAATGTTGGACATTGAAAACTCAGATCCTTAGTTTACCAACAACGTGATGACTGGAGATGAGACATAGGTGTACGAGTACAACTCCCGATTTGAGAGTAGAGTAGACATAATGAAGAACGCGACGACAGAGGTGAGGTTTATTCCAAAAGACGCCTTCCAGAAATATTTCCAGCATTGTAAGGATTGGTTGGCAATGCTTTTGGAGGCGCATGGGATCTTGTTTGAAGAGAATCAGGGTCTCAACCCCGTCGGGTACGCAGCAGTTCTTCCCCGGTGGAAGGTCGGATTCGTTTCAAACATACCTCGTATTTCCGTTTTATGGTTTGTTGTTGGTACAGAAACGGATGCATTCAGGAAGAGAAACGAGCCGCGAGACTGAACAAATACCTCGGGCTAAAAATACGTCCCTCAAAGGGACAATAAGGTATTTCTGAGCGAGTTTTCTCGTGTGAATGCTCTTTGTGAGCTCCCTCTTCGGTCGCTTTCTCTCCCCATCACCTATATCCATGAACGCTTAAAATAACGTGTAATTTTTAAATCAGTCGACTATTTCCTCGTATCGCGCATAAACCGAAATGGGAACGGTGTGGGACGGCGATATGGGTGCTAACGAGTGAAAACAGACGAACTCACTTATTTTACTTGGCAAAGTGGATCAATGATAAAGTCAACCGAAACACTCTTTTGTGATTTTTTCTGTTTATATTAACCTGAAAAATATCAACCTTTCGGCCTCCATCCTGATGTAGCCACGTTAAGTCTCTACTTTCTATGTGCTTTATTTTTTCTGGGTCAGCAAAAGTGGCTTCGGTATGCTTTAAACGACTCCGACAATTATGACGCTTGGTGTACCTTTGTTTGGATTAAAAGGTGGGTACGAGTTATAACTACCCGTACAACTCATTCTGTTCTCTAAATTCCCTCATTTCTGTGGGCAGTTTTTCTTTATTTCACTGAGAAGAAGTGGTGTATAAAGGTATGCCTTATGTTATACCATTACAATGAAAGTATGGTTAAAATTCATTGGAAAATTAATGAAAAATGTGGGTACCTTATATTTTTCTCTTCCCTTAGATATTTCAAGGATCTACGAGGCAAATGCGAAATAAATAATTTAAAAAAATAAACGGACCAAAGTTATTTGATTTCTGGTAAGTTTTGATCTTTGAGTAAAATCCCTTATTTTTTTCCAAGAATTTAAATGGCAAAAATGTTGCACATATAGCTATTTATATAAATGATTCGAAAATTTGATCCGGCTGAAAAGCAGTAAAACGCTTTCTGGTTATTCAGTGATTATTTCATGATACACTTGAGTCATAGAACCATTTAACTCATATACTTTGAATAGGAGTGGAACAACTGAATAACCGTTGAAAAAAGAAAGAAAATAAAGAGCGATTGTTACCTAACTTCTATAGTGCGCATTTAAAATAAAATATTCCGTCAAATTAGCAAAGGCACATTTATATTGTGAAAAACATTAGACAGTTGAATCTTAAGTCTGAGGTAAGGTGAAAATGCGAAAAACATTTTACTGAGTGCATAAACAACAAACATAGATACAATATTTGTCACGTAGTAATATGCAAATTTCTTATGCCCTTTCACACAGAACTGTGAGCCCTCAACCCCACCCGCCATAGTCCCGGGTCCTAAGACTGATTGGAACGGGCATCAAATTATAGGTTAAGCAGGAAAAAATACTTTATTTTAACCAAGAACTACGGAAATAATGTCTTAAATAAGTTTTTATTTTGCTGCTTCACGAGTTGCACCATCATGGCTTCAAAAAGGTTCCTTGTATACATATATCGTCTTAAAGTGCCTAATAAAACATAATTATAGAGTAAAATCTCTCAAACAAAATTCTTATCTAGTAGACTTTTAGTAGATAGACTTTTTCAAATCAGTAAAAAAGTCCACCTCAAAAAGGGTAAAGCAGCAGTATACAAGTACTGTGAGACAATCAATTTGATTCTTTATGTAGCAAAAGTAGTCTTGGGATGACAAAAGGATAGAGAAGGATTCATATTGCAGATTATAGGAATACATTGCAGGGACATCTGCCTAATCAAAAACCTGTACACCTCAGTTGAAGAGTTATGATGGGCAGTCATGGACCTGGAGTTAAGACAGGTTTGTCCTTTCTCACATTTGATCATCAGATGTTTTCCAAGTATGCTCCGAGAAAATGTTAAGAGAGACACGAAAATGGTTGGAGGTATAAATGAAAGGAGGTGGGCAATTCATCTAGTCTGCTCTCTTTGTGGATGTTCAAATTTTAGTTAACCAGTAGGTCAAAGTACTGTTAACATTGCTGAGCATACTGCCAAAGCCAATGTTATAGGAATGGTATGAGGATAAATAATAAAAAACGAAGGTAATGAGATTCTAGAAAAATAGGAAGGTGAAGTTAGGTGTCAAAGTTGTAGGGCATAAACTCGAGAAGGTAGAATCTTTAACCTACCTTAGAAGTGTTTTAGATGAAGATGGACCAAATAGTATGGATAATAAAAGAAATTAGTCAAAGAAGGTGTTACAAGGAGGAGGAATATTTTTGAGTAAACATTTACTTATTACTCTCTAGTAGCACAAAATGCTCGTGAATGAGTACATATTGTGTAACCATTTGAAATTTCCTGGTATACTATGGTGGTGTTGAACGGAAACTTTGGTACAAATAGTACTTATACAGAACTAAACTCTTACTATCATAAATTGGCATTAAATATGATTTGAAACGAAATGTTCTTCTGAAGTAATAAGAACGATTTTTCTGAAAGGCAATTGGATAGACATTCTGCCATCATGACATTGCTGGCATTTTCAACACTGAAAAAATGCGTTTTTTACAACTTCCCGTTAATTTTATTATAAGATGACCCAATATATTGCTAATACACTGTCTACGCTCGCTTTTCTGAGGGGCATTTATTATTTTTGCAATCTATGTCTCTTAACAGGATAATTGCTTCGCTCTTTCGTGAATCATTTAAAAAATACGTCCTTAACAAGAATGTGAAAGGAACTATTATTAGTCACACTCTTCACAAAACCGAAGAGAAACAGATCGATACCGAATTGTCCTTGGGAGTATATTATTTCCGACTAAAATTAGGGATAAGGAGTAGGGTAAAAAGTAACTTCAGCCAAAATCCGTTCAATTATACCGAGGAGAAAACGAAACGTCACGTCAAATAATGGCCACGCCCACTCGAGAGTGAAGAGAAAAAATTTAATTTCCGGGTTTTTTCTCTGTAATGAATTCACTCATGTTCTTCAAATTCGTTTTGTGGCTCATTAGCAGGTCAAAATAAAATGAGGATTTACACGCAACATTCTATTTATTATTGCTTCTAATGGGGAAATTATTCAAGGCATATCCGTTTAAATTCGCAGTCCCGATGAGTTTATGTAGGTCGTGGTTTGATTGAAAATCTTATAGTAGAGCAGCAGTTCATAATTTTACGATTTAGAACTATTAGACGAAGAGCAGTGAAAAGGAGGGTCTAATTTCCTTCACCAAAATAATAGCCGAATCTATATAGCTAAATCATATCATTATCAATAAATCAATATACCTACTAATTATCACCGAATTCATGTAAATATCTAATACTTGGTCAAAACTTAAAAATTGATAATTTCCCTATGCGTGCACTATTTATCATTACTAAATCTTTATAAGGTATGCTATTAAAATTTATAAGAAAATAGGCCATAAACTAGTATAACACAAATAGATGTTATCTATTTTTACTTTATATATATATATATAATATTTCTCTAAACGCTGGGCATACCCAAGTGACAAAAATAATTCTCATTTCATAATTTAAATAAAAAGAGGCTGATTCTTTTCCTTGCGTGCGTATCTTTATTCAATTTCTTTAAAGTAAATTACTCATCAGGCCGGAAAAAATATAAACAGCAATCAATATCCTTGTTTTTCCCGGATTGAAAAATTAAATTAATTTTTTCTTTTGGAGATTGGCAACTGCTACTCATTAAAGATGGCATTAAAAGGACCAACGATTTAAATACTCTCAAACTGTGATAGAAAAGGTGTGTCTTGGATAACGATGACCAAGATTAGTCTTTAATTTAGGCACACTTAAAACATAATGTTTAGCAATAAACCTTGTGTCTGTGTAATAATGCATCTTAATTTTTGGTAGTAAATATGCTTTCTGGATGTATTGTATTGTTCATATAAAATAAAATAAATTTTGTAATTGTGGTGAAGGATTAGCCATGTGACAAGATATGAATGCATTGATAAAGTTAACATCATCATATTTTCAATTTTATTAACTCTGTATAAATACAAGGTGATTTCGTTGATTTAATGCTGTGACTTCCTTAAGTGCTAAATTAAATTTGAATTAAGATAACTATATACCTAATTACTTTAGGTTTTTAACAGAGTCTATGATTATCTTTCTTCTAATTATGATCTTTCTTTTACGAGACACTTACAATACGTACATATGTTATAAGGAACCAGTTCTAACTGTGATTTCACGTTTTCCAAGGTGTTAGAATACAAAAAGTTGTCATTAACGTTTTTCCGAATGGGCTTATTCGCTAAGTAATACAAATGAGGTGAAAACTTCTACGTTATAATCCGTAAAGCGATAAACATTATTCAAACCCATCCTGTTTTGTGAAAAATGATTTCCCCTCATCATTTAATATGCATGGAAACTCACAATATGACCATCCGCCTTTTCAATCGTAGGGATATCTTATAAAGATGACACGAATGGGAATTGTGCACATCGAAGAGCATGAGGCATTGAATTTTAATCATTAACAGGCAATTATGACGACGGACGACTTTTGAAAATTGGTGAACAGATGATTTAATCTTTTATCAATGGTACAATAAAAAACAATAGCTTCTTTAGTAACGTATATTCTAGGAGAAAATGTGCCCAAATAAAATGTAGTCACCCTAAGCATGCCTTTGAGGACACGTGCGGATTCCACGCGGATAGAGAGGATCACGGTATAATATTTTCCTACGCCACGCCGCGGAATTGAATTGATGGGTTACTAATTTTAAAAATTTATTCTCTGAGATCGTATCGCTTCCTCTTTCGAATATATTGTTTTCGAATTGAGACGATATTCTTCCCCCGCCCCCCCGTAAGAATTATCGAGAGGTGGTGGTGAAACAAAATTATGACCAGAGAATACATTCATACATTTCCCAGAAGGTTGCTGTTACTGCGATCGATACATCCCGCTTGGCACATTATTATGTCCGGCCGGATCGACCTTTCCGATCGCCGGAGTCGAATTTTACGTCTGCGTCACCACCGAAAGTTTATCAATGCATCCCGGCGCCGAATCTAATTCGGCGGTCACACATTGGCGTGATGATAGTTCTAATCATTGACAAAACTCTGTCGATATCCAAGCTACATTGCTTGTTTTGTCGATTTCATAGCACAGGGAACACGGCGTGGAGTGTGGGTATGGGCCAGAGGATCATGGGCTCAAATCCGGGTGAGACTCAAACACCCCGCCAGCTTATCCAGCCGATCTTTTCTGAGTATCAGATATTCTTGAGATACAGCAGGTGGTGGAGGGAAGCTAATCGGTACCTATAACCTTATACGTGAATTCCGATCGCTGTAGTGCTTGTTACGAGATAAGCTATGCCATCATCTATGAAACTAACGTACACATTCATTACTGCGATTTATAGCTTAATTTACGTGCATTTGGGTTGAAGGAAGTAAAGCATTGCTGAGTGCAAAAGTAGCAGTGGCGTTAACTATTTTAATATTTAGCGCTCAACAGAAAAAGAAAGTCAATTACAGGAGTGGGCAGTACCTTAGGCACCAAAGTTTTTTTGCCCAATAAGAATATTTATAATAGAATAGACCGACTGAATATTGATTGAACTTCAATTGGAAGTTAACTGACGTACTCGGAGACTTCTTCCCATGCAAGCGGAACAATTCCAATACAATATTTTTTTATTTCTATATCTACAAAGTCAGATTACGCACACCCAAGTCCCATATCTCACATTTATATTATTGGGAAAATTTGAAAAGCCTCAAGCAAAAAAATGTAACAAGGACAAAAGCATTGCTGTAAGCAAAATACGATTGCAGTTAATGACGAAAAGTTATTCCTATAACCTGATGGGTCTCGTGGACGTCGACAAAGAAAAAGCAGAACCCAAACAAAACAACGCATTCCTCATCGTTCGATAGAGGATGTAAATTCGCCATGCAAGACGATAAATTATTAATTCCGCCCAAATGATAACTTTAGCATATGCATTAGGAACCGTACGATGATATACGTTCGCTCACCGGTTTGCTAAACCCCTCAATTTTGAGTTCACTTCGCCGGGCGATAAATTGCTCGAACAAGTACTTTTGCCTCGTGGGGATGTCTGGGACATTTCCATAGGCTGCGCGCGTTTTCCCTCCATAAGCGCATTACCGAAAATTCGCCGGGGTTTTCCAAACCAATAAGTAGTTGAGGCGGGACACAAATACACACAACGCTCCAAACTCTCCCCATCCTCCTCTCATAGTCCCTTCAAGGCCTCCCCCCCCCTCACATCCCTGTCCGCCGAAGGGGGGAACGGCGGCAGAGGATCTGCGCCTTTAATATTTTCGAACATCAATTTCCTCCCGTGTTTCTTCTTTTTTTGCTTCTCATCCTCCTCCTATCTCCCTCTCCTCCTCCATTCTCTTCTCTCCCCGCGAAGGTCGTTAAAAGTGTCCTCCTGGGGGTCTCGCAATTCCGAGGACGCAGAAAAGTAAGAGAAAGAGAAGCACGAAATGAATGAAAATAAAGGAGAAATGAGAGGTAGAGGAAGCGCGCGCGAGCAGACACACACTCACACACACACATCGTTAAAGTTGCACGGGACGACTCGTGGAAAAAAAATACCCTGGGTTATGTGTCCCCTCCACCGTCCCACGCCCACCTTCCACATTTCTCCACAAACCCTACCCCTCCCACGAGGGATAAAATCCACAGAAGATCGTATTTCGACTCATATGGGTTGGTACCACGTACGTAAAATAAAAAGAAATGAAGTAGCAAGCAACGAAAGACTGGTGGTGGATCAGCCGGATCGCTTGGGAACTGACGATTTTTATTTTCTTGGAAAGAGAGACGAATGGAAGGAAAACCCCATGCACTTTCAGCTCGAAAACTAAGTTTTTGAAAGGAGAACATTTTGAATGAGCGGTCGTTCGTGCCGCGCAAGGAACTAGTGCGATACATTTGGGCGATCGTTAAGTTCGGGTCAGATTCTCGCCCGTGACAGTGCATGCTCCTCCATGCTCCGTAGGCTTTGAGTGATGTCAAGGATTCTTATGACGACATCACGGACTTCCTCCAATGACAGAAATATTCAGAAGAGCCTCGTACTTTCCCCGAGTATTTTGCGAAGTTTTGGACATTTAAGGGTGTGTGTGTTTGTATAAGACCAAGAAGGGAAAAGGACAGAAAGCTTCAGTGAATTTGAATGAATACGGAAATATTCCGTATCCCATCACTTTATTCTTAAAGGTGAATATAATAACTGAGGGGCTAATTATGACATTAAATTCCCCCAACTATATGAAAAACCTCCATCCATTCGAGTAAATATCCATCTTCCACTTAATGAACTCCTTTTACTAATGTGGTGAAAATATTACAGGTTACAGATAAATAAACGCAGGTATAAACCTGAGGGGTAGTTGGAGAGTTTGAGGGTGGGTCTCATCGAGACTTCGCCCGTTTGAAATCCATTCAGAATAAGAGTACAAATTTCTTTTCTAAGGTTCTCCATACATTTCTGACTTCCAGAAAATTGCAGAGCTTGCTCTCAGCCAGTATCTTTGAGTATCCAGTGGAATTATTTGTATGTGAAAACTATGACCCACCGGTCATCATCAGGATCAACCACATAACGTTAAGATTATTGCGTCACTATTCCCGTGGTATTCGTACAAAATTTAAGTAATAAAGAAGATCCAAATTTTTCGATCATTTCCAAATTGCGACTAAATAGCAGCTAAAAATTGGCGAGTGTAACTATTCTACGAGTGTAAAAGAACCAGATTTCTAAGGTATTACGGATACGTGTTAAAACGATGCATTTCTGTTTTAAAACCAATGTGACACTAATGAGGCTCTCAAGTATCATGCTTAGCGAGAAATAAAATGTAAAATATTCTGTTGGTATAATAAATAAATAGTAATAATTATAGTAAATTGTCTAAATTAGGATGAAATTGAGACTAAATAAGGCCTTGTATAACAAAAACATATCAATTGTTTATTCTTGCTCAAAATTGTAAACCAATATTAAATTAAATAACTTAATATAATAAGCACACTTATTAAATATGTATTCAGGACGCGAATGCTTCTTTTAAACAAAATCGGATGAGAAGAGAAACTTGCAATAACGAACGAAAGCAGTAAAATGATCGAGAAGAAAAAGTTCTCTTCCCCATATCCAATATATAAGTTTTCTTCGCCCATTACTTTGCCTTTTGGTGTATTTTCAAAAGATTTATTCTTTTATGTATCTCGTTCGTCCACACTAAATAGCTTTATGTGAAATATAGCCAGTCGATACTCTTATAATTTGGGCGGATGGGAAATTTATAAATTATATCTTCGAGAAACAGTATATTTTCAATGAAATTAAGAATTTCCTTTGGTTATCTTGTATTATAGTGAAAATTGGAAGAAATCTATTAATAAAACCCTATGCGCTAAATCTTTTGAATCACTTCAAGCTCTTTATAATGTTCTTAGAGTCATAATGACAAATTACTGTTTCTATTCGATTAAATCAATTCAAAGTACTAATCTCTGGATACAAATAATAAATTCATATTACTTAAAAAATAATTTTAATACATGATATTAGTAACACGTTTCGTGCCTTTCGTTCATATACTAAACTAACTAGCTAAATATAATAATAATAATAATATAATTTATTACGGGCAAAGCCCATTTTTTCACAATAC
>LYUA01000571.1:194366-204499 GCA_002093875.1 Calopteryx splendens | reverse complement strand
ACTCAAATATTCCCACCACCAACAGATAAATGCGTTTTAAGAATCCTTTTTTTCCTTCATTTAAATTGATTGCATTACACTTTCAAGGCTTCGAGGACTATGATTGTGTATTCAGGTTGCAAGTAGGTGGTGAAAAATAGTACTTGCCACGAAAGGAATGAAATGTGAATAAGGTGTTTTGAACGCCAGCAAATTAAGGCATCATTGTATTGCAATCAAAAGGTTGATAGACTGCAGCCCTCCATTCCTCCCAATTCAAATTTAATTCCCTTGCGCCCTGATTACTTTTCTGACGTATGGCCTCTTTAATTTTTACTATGAACTTTTCTCGGGATCCCGCTGGGCCTTCCCGCTGGTCCTTCCCTTTCCCGCTGGACCTTCTCTTTAATTTTTCCTTCCATTATTTTTCTAACTTATCCATTGCCTCGATAGGGTACATTTTTAGGTGAAGAATAATAAATACTTAATAGGCAATAATATGAATTAAAATAAAAACGATCGCTTATCACAGTTTCTATCAAACCTACGGCAAAAAATAAACAATAGTTATCTTCCGCCTGTCGCTGAAGATTAATGAAAAAAATAAATAATATACTACCGACGGGTTTCGAATATAAACTCCGAGGAGATGCGCGGTGTCATGTTCCTCGCATTTCGTAAATCATTAAATGTCAACCTTTGATTGAAGTCTGTTGAAGATGAGGCTTGTGTTATTACCAGAGAGGCGATTTTGCAATGACGTGCTATAATGTCTTGGCCAAGAGATTGTTGGTCTGACAGAATTGACAAACAATACCAAGCAAATCCCATAATTTTCTCACCACTTTACTATAATCCATTGGTAAATTAAACCGTTAAACTTCACAGCTTTAATAATAATAGTAATTTTTAGTAATTTTAGTAATAAACACTTTAAGAGAAACAAAAACACCATACTGTACACTATCACTTATAACACTCATTCAAGATAAAATAAAATAGGTGGTACCGATCTCAGAAATTCGGTTTTATCCTAAATACTAGTTTGGTCAAATGTTGAATAGATGGAATCTGGCGTTATTTTCAGCTCAATGCTACCGCAGCAGGAGGCAGGCAATAAGCAATGCAAGAAGTTTGAAGAAGCAAAGCAATAATGCTTAGCAATCATAATAGAGCATAGAGCGGTTAAGAGCACGTTACGGATAATAGAGATTGTTAGATACATCACCAAAAGATTGGAACTGTAGTTAGAGTCCCTAGACTAGAAAATATTTTCCAAATGGGAAACGATTTCATTTCTTCATCCCCACGTACGTTGCGTTATTTCTCTGTCAAACCCTTTCCTTACTGCCTAAGCACGAATTATTCGTGTGGAGTGAGGCAGTAAGGCATCACAGTGGAGAAAATGTATCAGGCAGAGATGAAACCAGCTGTAGAGAACGGTGTAGAAACATGTTATGATGTGTTGCAAGGTTCTAGGAATTAACCGGTATTAGATAGAGTTGGATGGTGACTTGGTGATAAGTAAATGGGTTCAACAACGCTGGTGTTAGCATCCGAAGATGTTTTCATCACGTACTTCTTTCAGTCTAAGAAAGGTTTACCAGGTTTTCACCATGATTTTTTTTCTGGGTTCTATAGAGAGTGGGCGGATGCGAGCGCTTTGTCGGGTAGGCATTAGGTGAGAGAAAAGGATGTTTAGAGGCACCGGCATTTCGGAAGGGTTGGTGGCGTCATGGGCTGAAATTGAAAACTCGCGACGCAGCGGAATGCATGCAAGCATTCCGATATCACGTCTTCTGCCATTTTCACCATGAGGACGGAGGAGAGAGAGACCGCTCGGAAATCCAAATGAGATGAAAGCGAAATGACGACGGAGGGAGGGAGTTATCTAAGCGACGTTCAACTCGTAGGAGAACGAGGCAGTTTCCTCATAATTTAAGCTAATAGTTTGATCAATGAATTTTGCAAATACTCATGTCATTAATTTGATTTATGTGACTTTATGAACAATCCTATCGGCGAATAATCCCACCTTCCCACTAATGAGGAACCATCAAACCACTCATTACTACATCCAGTCGACATAAACTTATTTCTCTCCAATCCAATCACAACTTATCTTCTCTTTCTCGTTATTTCTGTTAGTTTCCCTATTACGTCATCACAGAACTCTTCTCGACTATTTTTCCGTTCACATCGCACTATCAAGACCTTTTTCGAACCAAGGAAATGGCTCTCCAACTCATTTACAACCATAGTTTCATATTTATGAATTAGCCATCCAGTACCTACTGCATGAAAACCGATGTAGAGAGATGTCTAAAAAAAATCGGTATTAATTCCAGAAAAGAATATTTTATGAATGGAAAAAAATCGGAGAACACTATTCATGGGCTCTAACGGTGTATACAATTAAAATTATAAAAAAAGCGTTAAATGAAAACTATTCCCACGCCCCTCTCAATGTAGGTATTCTAAGTAATTCGCAACCAGTTCGTGAGATGGGGCTGTTAACACACCAACCATTAGGAAAAAGCAAGGAGAGGTTTGTACGAGGAGAGTCTACGTTAGACCGAAACAGAAATTTTTATCAGCATTTACTATACGTTATCAGAATAAATGGATAATAGCTATAGAATATTATAGAATTAATCAGCCTGCAAAATAAATTCTAATGATAGCTTCTATTTTTGCCTCATGTGGTGCCAGAAAAATAGAAATACATATTTCTTACAGCCTACAACGGTTTATTCAATTTTTACCTTAAAAAATAAAAACGATAAATAGTTCTCTCATCCTCAAATTCCAGAAACTGCGATAATAATAGCAACTTCCAAATCACAGCCATAAGTATAAAATCCTTTTGCTAATGTGGAGTGAAGTTTAATTGGAATTCACTGCATAATTCACACAAAATTACAATTTGAATGTTTCTTACCTGGAGGATACGTGGGGACCAGATACCTGGAGGTACGTGGGGCATACGTGGGGAGTGTAGTGGAAAAGGGGAGTTCCAAATGACCCAGACCAGCATCTCGTACACTTGCAGGTATCAGCTAGGGATCCTCCTTCTTCTTCGTATTTCACTGCAAATGAAATGTGGAAGATGTTTGAGGATGGCATTATATGACAAGTGCAATTTCAAAAAAATTGTATTTTCCTCAAAGCCTTCCGTGTTTTCTACACTTTGGCTAACAGTCGGATTTCGAGTTCGGCTTTCAAGTTTTATTTCAGCCATTATTCTTCTCCGTCCACCTTATAATTTTGTAATCAGGATATATCCAATATTTTCATTTATCATAGCATTCCTAGTACTTAATCAATCCTCTCTATACAAGTTTCTTTGTTATTCCTTCGTTTTGGAAATTGAACATGTTACGTGGACTCATGTTACTGAAACATTGAGCTTTTATCTATTGAAGTATTCGAAACAAAAAATATAAGAATTCATAACCTTGATAACTATTCAATTCATTCCAGGACAGTTTTTATTTTGTATCCGTGGTGCTTCTTTCCTAAAACATTGTAGCACGAGTCAAATGCACTCCAATGATGGAAGCACACTACCATTATATATCGAACCCCATTTATTCACCCATTACGTTTCGTTTCGATCAATAAGAGTTTTCCTGTAGTAAAATAGTTATGTAAAGTGAGGTGCATGGTTTCCATGTATCACCACTCTGAGGTTCAGTGTCATTAACTTGGTAGATTAAATTTTCTTGGATATTTAAGAGAAATATGTCAGAAAAATTATGACAGAGAACTTTAACAGCCGCGAAGGAGCGCGTTTATAAATATTTTTATTGTCCTCAACGTATATGATCGATATTTAGCAGAACAAATAAATATAACAAATTTATATCATTCTAGCACGGACTCGAAGAATAAATTGAAATGGGTGTCTTATAAAACCTGGATACACTGATTTTAAAGGAAAGAATACCGAAAGATTAAGTTTTCAAAGGAGGTTGGTAGTGGAAAGGAAAGAAAAATAAACGGGGAACATGTAGAAAATTTCTAATACGAGAAAGACATTTTTAGGGGAATGAGAATTTTAGGAAAGCGAGGAATCGAATTAGTGTTTACTATATTCCGGACACGGGAAGAAGTATTAGGAATTAAAACATTTAGTGACAGGAAAAAAATGTAATTTGCAACCTGCACCTATATACATCTACATAATACCACTGGATTCGCCGCCAGGGGTTGTGGCAAGGGGTATTAGGATTCCAGCTGTGAGCAAAAGGGAAGGAGAAAGGTGACTAGTTAAGGGGGGAGTGGTGGATGTACTTCTTAGAGATTTCCTCTCATGGTGACGTGGTCATGGGCTGAAATTGAAAACTCGCGACGCAGCGGAATGGGGTCGTGCGTGCGGACGGGTCGTGCGAGCGAAAAACGAATTATATACACTATCGGTTTGACAGGCTATTTCTCTATTTTCATCTGCATTGTCCAATTTGTCTATGCAGTGCGAGAGTTGAATTGCTTTATCTATTTCGGAATCAATTTTTATACATGTATCTCGTTCAAATTAAAAAAGTTAAATCTAGTGTTGATTTTTACAATTCTCTAGTAACTTCCATCCAAAATCATGTATTAATTGGGTGACGCTCAGGGTCATCTAATTAGAGTTTTAACGAAAAATTCTGCCTTACTCTGTATTTAGTTAAATTCTCAAATCAATTTTTTTTAGGTTGATCTCATATGCTCGCAGCATATTCTACGAGTGGCATAACTTACGAGAAATATCATGTCTGTTTTACTTTTTCCTAGCAATATACAGAAATATAAGTATCACTATTTCCATTTCGTGTCTTCCTGCTCATGTTTTATTAAAGTCATAAAGCAGTTCTATATCATTCAAACAGACCAATTGAGTAATTGGAAATCAGCGGAAAAATTAATCTCTCCAGTGAAAATAATTATAGTCTTGCGCTTATCAGTTGGATAAAATAAATAATGGCGTCAGTCCTTCAAAATTAGTCATTCACTCACTGGTGACTTAGAAATGATAACTTATTATAAAAAAATTCCAAGGTAATTTGAAGGAGAATTGATAAATTTTTACCCTGAGTGACGTGCTTTATCCACCTGAATTGGCGATTCAAATTTAAACCATAACTCTCCCGTATTTACACCCAAATTGGCTTCATTATTATACCAATTGTATGAGTACCTTTGCGGTCTAAATTTTCATTTCCCATCAAACCAAAATTAGTTCACAGAAAATTAGCTTGAAGTGGGTGATGCAATGTAAGCTAAAAACCTGCTTAAACATTTCTACGACGAGGGAGGTACGATCAAAGGAAAAATTTCTCTTTGGGCCAATGCAGCCCGCTGCCTTGCTACACTTAGAAAATTTATCGAAAATAATTTCACTAAATACGCGATCCGTTTTCAAACTTGGGCTACAGGACAATTTAACGCGTATATTATATAACAATCTTCTTTCATGACCAATTTGGCCCTGTACATGCATGAAAAAGCCACAGAATTAATTTACATTTTGTCACGGATCAGCTAAGGGTAACTCACCCCGTGCGTTAGCATGTTTGCGCAAACAGTAGCTGAAAACCAAACACAAGTGGGCTTGGCATGGGCTTAAACAGCCGGAGAATTAGCATAACACCCTGTGGCTCTGTGAAACTTTAGAAAGCATATATTTAGCAATTACTATGGATCTCTAAAACGGGAATGACGCTTCAAATTAACCGAGAGCCTAAGGGCACACCCAGCAATAGATTAATGCTTCGGAAATGAAGTCAAGTAACCCTTCGGAAAATATCGCGGTCCACACTTCGGCTGCTAACCGCGGAATATTTTAAATAAAAGTTGAGGAAGTTTAAGGCTACTAGGTTTCAAATTTTCAGGTGAAGTAATAGTATATGAACGCTTTAGAAGAGACTTATTTTTATCCTGTACTCGGTGATTCCCGTGGTTTTAGGTGAGCACCTATTATAACTGGAATTGTAGATGCTCTGGAATACGGAACTGTACACTCAAAATATGTATCTTATAATGCCTATTTATCTTAATTTAACAAATATTTTCATTTCTTTCCCTATAATTTAACATTTCGTAATTTTATTTCTAGTCACACTATATGCTATCAGAGGTCAACGCATATTTCCGCGAAATCAACATTGTACCCTCACTTGGTGTATACTAGGTCATGCCATCATTTCCTCAAATCCACTAAAATGAAATTTCATTTTATAAATCCCTAAAATTTAGAAAAATTCTTGAAAATCTCGTTCTTTTTACTAACGCGTACTCCGAGGTGATAAAAGTTTAACATTTTTCATTGCAGCTTTCATTCAATATTTCTCCTTACATCCAATTTGCGTTTCGGGCAGTGAAGAAGTTTCTGTACATTCGTCTCTCATGCATCATCATCATCATGTCATGTATCATTATCTATTCTACTTCATCTATTCTTTTACACATATGTTTCATGCTTGGGGTTTATAGAAGGGTGGAAAATTATCAATTACGAACCGTGTTCAAAACGTAAGTACCATTTTTGTATTAGAAAACTTTACACTTGGTATTTCTGTTTAAACTTACTTTTAAATAAAATAGCGCACGTTAAACTATTTTTGTACATCTTTTTCCCAGTTATTGAGGCACTTTTTGTGTCTGGAGGCTTTGTTTATTTCCTCTTCAAAGAACGGGGTCAAAAATAATGACAAACACTCCCTCTTGAATGATGAGGAGCGTCCTTGAAATTTCGAGAAATTCATCTCATTGTAAGAAAATTGTGAAACGCCGATTATCACGAATTTTCTCGTCAATTTTCCTGACAACAGAAATTTTCAATGACGAAAGAAGGCCGCCTATTCCTTGACTCATCATGTGCATTCGTTCAGCCTTCATTGAACTGTCCTACCCATTTCCTAACCATTCCATCTCTAATTACAGAGTCACCAAAAATTTCAACGACCTCCCGACTGCCGAAGAATTTCAGTGAGTTTTCTTGAATTCAGAAACCGGATAACAGACGATTACACAGTTTGTGGGATCTTATGACTTAAACATTGCAAGCGATCAATACAGATACGGCAAGATCCTAAACAACAGCCGAACCTATGTCGAAAAATAAAATAAGCTCTTTTATGGAAAAATAAATACACACAACGCAATGAACACATATCGTATAATTCTAAGAGCAGTAAAGAAGGAGTAAAGAATATAGAGGAAAGAATATCTTAGAGTAGAAATATATTTTACGAGCATGTTGAATGTAAGCTGCACTAAATATTTTTAATAGCAATGTGCATCCCACATCTATGATTCTACATTCTGAAGGGTTTTGCGGGATTCGTAATCCGGCACGGTCTAGTATATTATTTAGTGCGCATTTTTTTCGTATTCGTTTCAATTGGGGACTTTATTAAATTAGCCAAACTGGCTCAGTAGTTCCCAAAAGGCACCCAGACATTTTTGAAAGTAGAACGTGACTAGTATATCATTATTTTTTAGAGTTTATTACGTTTTTACCATAGTACATGGATAAATTTTAGAACGAACCCCAACTTATTTCTACTTCGCCCTGCGTGAATTTCATACTGCCCATCCTGCATAATAGTCTTCTTCAATTCTTTGTACTTTTTCTATTTGGCCGTCATAAAATATCATCTAATCTTCATGATCTACCGTTTAAAGGCAGTTTTTCGACAGACCTAACTAATTTGTGCAACATCTAGTGCGAACGTCCTGTGCGTAAAATATCAATACTGAAAATATCTATAATTTATAATTATGAAATGGAAACTCCTCTCTATTAAGATGATCTACAAAACAATTTTCAATTTTCTATTTAAAACTACAAATACGACCATAATCGAATATGCCTCGATCGTGAATTCGAGGAAAGAATTCGGTCAAATTATATTTTTTAAACCGTGCAAAATATGCATCATATTACTTTCCTCTAAAAAAGGGTGTTCTACCAAGTTTGTCCGGATAATTTATGCCTCTTGCACTGGGAGTTTTGAAATAAAAACACGAATGTGAATTTTACTGAAGTCTCGGATGCATTTGATTCAAATTGTGAAACTATTTTGGACTCTAATGTAGTGGTACTGCGCACTCATTCTCATCTCCGAGGTGGGGATGAATAAGAGGCCATCAAACCATAAAGGCCACGTTTACATTTATATTCTTGAAATGAGTTAGCTACGCAGAAGATTTTCATACTTGATTCCCACAAAGCTTACTTTTTCAGAAACTTCGAGCTGAAACATTAGCCCATTTTTTTATTATTCTTTTTCGAAGTTGCGTTCATGTTCTATGAATATGCCTACCAATGTAAACGTCGCTTTTAATTAATAGTGACTTCGCACATCACCTCCTCCTTTAGTTACTACTTTTCATACGCTGTAGATCTATCATTGATCTGTCAGGCTTATGTTCTCATTATTGATTCAAGCTATGAGCCTGAGTTTATGACATCTATGCACCTATCATTCTTATCAGTATTTGTGTGTGTAAATATACTTGTGTGTATGGGAATTTGATATGTGATATGTTCATCTCTGGATGATATCGCCTTGCTGCGGTTTTTTGATAATGGAATATTTCAGCTGGCTGAAGAAATTCTCCATTGCCCCTTGCAGAATATTTCTAATACTTGATTAAAGTAAGTTGCAATAATATTAAATTGAATTTGAGTCCAAGTATGTGGTAGAGGTTCATCATAAAAGTTTTTAATGCAGTTTTCTATCAGCAACTTCGATCTCTAGGTACTGAACAGATTTTTATAAGACAGGTACCAATTTGCAAGGAGCAAAATTGAATTTTCTAGGAAATCTGTAGCTTATTTATATTCTAACTAGAACCAAGGTGGCAGGGATTGATGACATTAATGATTAAAAGGAAAAGAGCTGACTATCAATCAGATTAAAATTTAAAAAATTCGAAGCATTCGAAGAAAAAGTAAAACGTATTTCCTTTAGATCCTTCAAAACCAGCTACTATGTCAGTGAAAGATTTCCAAAGGACTTGGGTTAATAGAGTAAACGTTCCTATGCTGCAGAAAATGGGAGAGAAGAGAAAGAAACACAGAGAAATACGCTACCCTGATCTTAGTGTCCAATATATTAAGTTGAATAAAAAGAAGGATAAAAATCGGATTGGAGAAGAACAAGTTAAAGGTGGAATTGTCAAAGCAATCCAAGGTATAACACAACTGGTTTTGAATAATCAAAGACAGCAACGGAAATGGAAAATTTTCAGAAGGCTCCGTATAAATTGAAATGGTCGCGATACCGAGGGAAACGAGAATAGAGATAAAAACCTTTACTGAAACTCAACTTTGGTCTCACATGTTATCAATTTACTATCAGAAGTTACACAAACCCTATTACCTAAAGGAAAGGTTAAGGATCTATTGGGAAACGAATTCAGGATAAACAAAGAATACAACATTTTACGCAAGAATAATGATGAGAAAATAATCTCTTACGTCAAGAAGCCTATGTAGGCAGCAATTCCATTTTAGTCTGCGCATTATGGTAAAGGCAGTAGTCAATTTGGAGAGAGCCTAAGTCCACATCGAATGGAACAATACAATAAAATTGATGAAAAAATTTGGATTAAATTTTATTTTTCGAAATGACCATGGAATACACAAAATAAAATGTCACCAAATGCGAATGAGGGAAGAAATGGAAATATGAGGTAAAGAAATTGGGTTAGAAATTTAACTTTAAGGTTCAACTTCGCATCAACTCTTTTAAAAAACGAACTGTTTAAGAATACTCAAGGGAGAACGTGGGGGAGAGGATAGCATTTACCATGATGAAGACGAATTTCGCAAATAAAATAGTGAATTGAGACGATCTGGAGGTCTGGAGGACGATCTTTGATCCCAATGGATAATGGCGTTAAGGACGCATCATGGATTTCCTTGGAAGAACCGGATGATGTTGCGACGCAACCTTTGGGCCCAGCACAGCACTTATTTTAACACACCTTTTGGTTCAATGAATGTCTTAAATTACCACACTCGAAACAAAACATTTCGCAAATCACTTTCTCAGCTCTATTGGGATTTTTCTAGCTGTCAGAAGTCCTTTCGTCTTTTCAAAGGCTATCTTGCCCATAGATATTCTTTTTCTTGTCTCCTCGGTACAGTTTCCCTTCCA
>LYUA01000571.1:85026-97284 GCA_002093875.1 Calopteryx splendens | reverse complement strand
AACCAGGGTAGTATATACCCCAAACTCCGAATAGGGTTAAAAATGAAAACCTTGGGGTGAGGGGGAGGAGGCGCACAGTTTCGGAAGCCTCCTTCGTCTTCATTCTATCTACGCCACTGGATTCAAGTCGACAAATTGCTGTACAAATAAATTTGACTGAAATCGTGAATAAATGGCTATCAAACTGTCTCCATGCGGTTAAATACCCTCATCTTGATCTAAGTTTCAAGAATCATGTTATTGAACGCAAAGTTAAGACATCCGCATGGAAAACGTAGATGAATGAACCATGCGTTGGAAAAATCTTTGGTGAGATAGGGACCTGAGCCGGAGTTTCAAATTACCAACATTTTGACAAACTAAATTGAATCAGACATTCATGAAGAAGTATTTTGGGAATCAACAGGTTAACTACAGGTTTAAATACAGTCATTCCCCTAAGTTTACACATAGCCTCACATTCTACGCTGTGGTAACAATATACGAGTTTTAAGGGAAAATTCAGAACATTTCAACGAAAACCTATGCAGGACAGATATTATTCACCAATATTACTAAACCAGCATCCCGTGAATTTATTCCCATAAATAATAAAACAGGGAATAAATTTATCATCATGATAGAAAACAATATTTGGGAATGATTATAAATTAAAATATAATTCTTCAAAACTTCCAGATTTTCCTGTCCTTAAATTTACTCCTCTCTAGCACTTTAGTCTTATGTTTGAGATCATTAGTTCAACAACTATTTGCTTGAAGAACTTATTAAGAATAAGATAAAATAATATATATATATATAAGGTAGGTATATCTTGAACCACACGGCAATTATCTATTAAGAATAAGATGAAATTTAGATTCCCTATATTTTGAAGATGCAAAATCGACTTGCCTCTTCATTTAATGTCGTGTATTTACAAATAATTTAATATTCAAAGATATCAAATTTTGGGTTTTGACCAATTAGGATCATAAATATAATGTTTTTTTTAAAGTTAACGAACAATTTTAAGGATTTTTTTTTATTTTAACGAGGAAAAATATTCATTCATATTGATCAGCTGTCACCTCCACGGCAGACAATATTTCGCTTAGCCAAACATAGCAAGCAAAAATATATATAGAATCTTTCTTAGTTTCCCTACTTTTTGAAGTTATTTGCGGAGAACGATAGTTCTAAACTTCAAAGGTGGAAGGACTTTTGGAGATTCAGTGATCAAGGTTAAATTCTAAGAGAGGCCAGATGTGTTTCCCATTTTGATCCCAGCCAGCAATTTCCTCACTTGCGAGCCCTGCACCTTCAAACCGATTGATCAAGCCTAACCTGAGATTTCAAAGTAAAGAGCCACGACGGAAATAAAAGTATCCATTGCGGGTAATGAGATAAAACCAATGTATTTTTTATTCTAGAATTTTCTTTGCGACAGCATGGAAAACAGAAAACGTTTAAAGCCCCACACGCACTTCTGCCGAGAAGTCATTACTTATCTTGAAAATTGAACATTGGAATTTTTCAAATGCGAAGAAATATTGTTCAAGCTCTTTTCATTTGAAACTATTGGCTTGATGGAGATCCTTGAAATCGCACAAAAGACTGTTAACGCTCTGAATCTATGATAAGCGGATTTATCAAGTTTTCAAAAGTACCCAATACTTTACACTACTACAAACAGCGCAGGACTTAGGAAATGTCGTATGGATCTCTTTACCAAAAATCTCATTGCTTATATTTACCCTTAAGCTTACATCTCTGGGCTGTAAAGTAATCCTCATAATTGACCTCTTCGCTGAAAGATCCGAAACATAATTACAAGAGAACTAAGGACACTCGCTTAAACGACTCGCCTGTGACCTCGGTTCACTTACGTAAGCTAACATCGTTTATGGCCAACTTAAAGACTTAGCATTTCACGCTTTTATTCACACGAAACACGATATTCAAACCACAAAATTATACTGTCTGAAGCGTAGAAAGGAGCGAGACATTCAAACTTCAAGAACTTTTTTCGGTAAGGTGAGAAACGCACCCTGCTGCTCACCCCAAGTTTGCGACTTCGACTCCCGACTCGGGCACTGATGTTGCTTCAAATTTGGTGATTTGGCCAATGAGAAACCTGATGGCATGCCAAAAGTCACTCATCGGCATTTCGGAGCAGATACTTGCTTTCTCTCAGCAGAGCAATAAAAGTTGAACACTGAGAATTGACTAGCTGTCTAGCACCACCATCAACCACCACATAGAGTGGCAGGTTAAGATAGTTATTATACGGCGAGTTGATTGCTTTTATAGCCAATTTAATAGTAAGCTTAAAAAGCTGCATTCTTCATCTCGTTTCCATCACAAATAATCTGTGAGGATAATAATTTAATGACGTCAAAAAAATTAAATTCTTTTGACACTACGGCTAAGATTGACAAGGCTAACTCAACAGAAATGGTAAAGTCAAAGCCGCGTATTTTGGGACACAAGAAGTGGAATGCAGGTACTGGTCAAACAAACACATTAACATGACAACCATAAAAATATGATGTCCGGGTTAGACAAAAGGTGATAGGTAGGACTATAGACGGGATAAATTGAAGTTATATAGCTGGCCTAATAAATTAGGACCTTATGGGGTGGGGCAAAAAGAGTACTGATTTAGAAAGAAGTAATAGAAAAGTGCATTGGTCAGGAAAGATATATAAATGGAAATGGCATGAAAATTCTGTGAATTCAAGAAAATGTAGAATAAATTTTAAATAATATAAGACATTAATGTGCGAAAATCAGGCAGAAAGGTAGAATAGCCTTTTAAAGTAAAGCCAAAATATTATTTGAGAAGGAAAATAATCAATTCATACAAAATATTAATTTATACAGTTCCGCTTATGAATCCATGCTATTAATAAAATGCATAAATATGAGAACAGTAATAAATAATTAAACCAAACGTTTAGCTTAGAATAAAGTTAAAAAATAATCCACAAAGATTGTCAAAGGTGACTGCACCAGGTTCATAAATTATTTTTGAAATACAAAAATTCGTATGGCGAAAAATATTTCTGTATGACTGATTGTGAAAATAATCAGTAACCAGTGACATTCTTGAGACATAAGCTAGAAAATTCGAAGGCCATCCTTTCTCACCGTGATATTTAATGCTACAAAAAATTGGGAAGGGCAACCTAAGGACATTATTAAATAAATTACATGAAATATAACAGGAAATTAAAAGAAGAAATAGCCAGTTGGAGGAGAAAAATATCAAAATTTGAGTCTTACCAATATCCAACTACGGTCTTAATAATTTTAGAAAAATTAAGTACAAATAAGAAGAAAGTAATAGCGCATTGCGTCAAGTAATTTTATTGATCAAATGAGGAAATTATTGTTCAAGTTAAATGTTTCTCGTAAATCAAAAAATAATCGATACAAACTCCTTACACCGATGGATGCCTCCCTGTCAAAATATAAATCAAACACTAGCCCACTATATGGCATTTCAATGATTAATCACTTCCTTTCTCTGGTAGGTAGTATATTTATTGTCTTATAAGTCCATTTCATTTTCTTTTTAAGTGATTTTTTCTCATACCATCAAATCACTATCCAGAATTTTTTTTACCAAAATTGACTTGGCTGTTTCAACTATGACAGAATCAATTTCGCCCCCTAGGTGAGCTTGAAGGAGGGCAAAGGCCTTATTTTCTCCAAAAGAAAAGTGATAACTGTCGTGCTCTGACGGCTGTAAGTTAAAAAAAAATGACAGCTAATCCTCCTCCTTTACCCTTCAGAACGGAATACCTCAGTTATAGAGATTTCTCCGGAACTGCTAAGAAGGCCAAACAAAAAAAAAAGTAAAACTGGATTCCTCCAATCAATTTTCAATCCATCGGGACCAACAATGAGAAGCAGCAAGTATAACACAGTTTAAGCGTAGGTTTTATTGCCTCGTAATGGGAAAGGGCGACTGAAAAGATATGAAAAATTCATGAAACAGTCTTTAACATTCTAGAAGTCCCCGGGAAAAGCACTGCAATGGACCACAAGGGGGGGAGAAGAAAAACTAACCCCTTTTTTTTACAAAGTTAATTTAAATACCTGGAAACACGACGTCTTTAACGATAACAGACCCTCGGATAAGGGGAGAAGTAGATAGAGTGGAAGGAAAAAAAAGAGCAAATTGATTGCGTTAAAAATTTATTGAGTTTAATTTTTCCCCCCGCGCACGTGCCCACTACAAAGATAGGAAGAAAGAGGAATTGGAGGTCCCTGAACACGAACAGAAAGCGAAAAGGGACCATACCCAAAGAGGAAAATAAGAGAAGCGTAAAAGAAAATATACCCGAAGAAAAAACGCAGGGGATATATGTGAGAATGAAGATTGTGGCAAAATAATTAAATCCAAAACATAAGAGCTCCACAAGTAGAGAGGTGCACGACTTTCGTGAAAGGAACAACGGTGTTAAGTTAGGGGTGGAAGGGGGGGCAGGGGAGTCCGAAGGTAGCAGGCAGTCGTTCTCGGTCGCATTATTTACAGATGTCCTGAGTTCACATAGAAAGTGAAAATTCAACTCCCGTTCGTCGGAAACTAATTTTAGTCCCATGAAAGGGTAGACTTCTTAAACTTCCTATTGCAAAAATCGATCTCTTATAACGTTAACAAGGCAATAGAAATACTTAAAACTCAGTCAGATAATTATTTAAAATAAATTTTTTTATGATTTCAATTTAGGATTTTTACTTTTTTCGTTGCATCGTTTCGTTGCAGCAATAAAAATTGTCAAGGGATAATAAAATTTTATTACACATGACTCTGGACATTTGAACGTAATCTTCCAAAATTGGCATTGGCAAAGAATGCATATTTTATAAATACTTTAAATATTTTATTCTATTTTAATATTTTCAAATATTAGTAGCATCTAAAACAGGCAGAGAAATTGAAATTATAAAAAGTATTTTAAATTTCTCCAAACTATACAAAATTAGTGGTGGATAACAAATTCTAATATTTTATTATCTAACTATTTTATTACTCTTATCTACACTATACACATGGAGGATACCAGGAGATGTCAGAAGATAACCAGTTGATTATACCCTCGCAAAGTGGAGAATTAGGAAGTAAATAAGAGAATGTACAAGCCGTTTACGGACTGTTATTGACAGCGACCACTATTTAGTGCTAATGAAGTGACATCTCAAACTCAGAAGCGAAAGAAAAGAATGAAGACCCAAGGCGGATAGACAGATTGAAGGAAACATCGATTTCCAACAAGCTTTACTGAAACAAATGGAAAAAGATAACAAACGCAGGATCGATCAAAGAAAGCTGGCAGGAAATGAAAACTAGATTTTTGGAAGCCGCAAAAAAAATGTAGACCAAAGGAAATCTGTGGAAAGGAAGCAACAGATAACAGACAAATTACCTAATTGAAGACAGAAGCTAGTGCACACACTAAAGGACTGATTACGAGGAAGGACAAAATTATTACAGAAATTTAAGATATGTAGTCAGCCAAAAAGTGAGAAAAGCTAATGAATAATGAATGGAATCCTTGGAGAAGAAGTCCAGAATAACCTAGTCACGAAAAGGATGAAGAAGCTTACAGAAACATGAGAAATCACTTAAATGAACTCAAAGTAGACATCAATTTTAATCTCGAAAGCAATTTCAAAACTGTCCTTAAATATAAAGATAAAGTGAATTGATGGTCTGCTTATTTGGTGAATAATATTATCGGAATGAAATACATGCTAGAATACTGGAAAGAAAGGATTATTACATTGAATAAGACATTGATGATGGTTATAGTACAAACAAAATCTTCAGGTCTTATTTTGAGGATGCAATAAAGGACGTAAAAGCAAAAAAGGCACCATGAAACGATGAAATGACTACGGAACTGATAATAAAATATCAGGGAATAAGATTCTGATTTAGATATACAATCAAATACTTGATATGAGTATGAGAAGGAAAATACCGATGGTCTCTAAAGAAGAAATTAATCATCCATATGCTAAAAAAATACCTGAAAGGTGAAAATGAATGGAAAAGAAAAACGAACGAAGAAGTTCTGGGCACGGTAGGGGAGGAGAGAAGGCATTGGGGAAATCCAGGAATGAGAGGAAAAATGAATGTTGGGTGTATTGAGTGGCAATGGATATTTGAAGACTGTTGGAGAGGTGAGCATGTTGGGTAAATGAAGTAATGGGAAATAAAAGATTAGGAATATGGGACGGAATCAAGGAAAGCAGGAGAAATGCTAAAGCGAAGAATGAGTGATTGTAGAGTAAGTTGTTGATATTTTAGTGCTGAATTAGTCTTGTAGCGATGGTGTCCATGATAAATCTACCATGTTACCATTCATAATATCAAAAATATATCAGTAAACAAAAGCTAAAACCTGAGAAGAAAGCGTCAGAATGCATAAGTGGAGTTCATTTTTTATTCATAGTTAAAGGAACAAGAGAGCATATTCTAACCCTAAAATTCGTAGAGAAGATGATTCAGAAAATCAAAGCAACCCATATTGCATTTATCGGTTTAAAGAACGCTTTTGATAGCGCGCCCTGAAATATGACGAAACCTAAAAGAAATTGGAACAATAGGGGATTGATGCACACTCTTTATAGGGAGTATGTGGCAGTTATTATGTTCGGGGAAAAAGTATAGGAGCTAAAATTAATACAGGAGTTAGGCAAGGTAGCGCATCCAGCCTTGGTCCTTGATATTTAATTTTTATGATGAGGAGGCAACATAATCAAGGAAAATTTAAAATACATCTTACTAATGCACGGAGAAGTAATGGAGCGAAAGTGAAGGGCGAGATTGCTATACCTACGGAAAAGAAATACGGCCTAAAAAGGATAATGGGAAAGAGGATAAAAGAGCACAGCCTCAATATAAGAAAGAATAAAACAACGGAAATGCGTTGGGTTAATTTATAAGAAAGATAATATCTAAATAATGCTATGGATGGAAACATTGGAAAAAGTGGAAGAGTTTTAGAACATAGGAGGCAGATCAGGGATGGTGAATAAGACTTTCTATCAGAAAAAAAACGACTAAATGCACTACTCAATAAATTAGGCAGCGGTAATTAAAGCGTATGTATGTTGAGTAATGTTCTACGGCTGTGAGACGTGGAAGGTAGGAGAAGCAGTAAATAGAATATCTGAAGCGATAGAAACGTTATGCCACAGGCGAATGATGAAAATAAAATAGATCAACAGAGTATCAAACGGAGAAGTAATTCTATGGGTGGGTAACGAACGAAGCCAGTGAAGTACGGTTAAAAGAAGAAGAGGAAAAATAATTGGATATACCCTGAGGCACGATATGTATTTTACTGAAAATAATAGTTTGCGGAAACGTATAGGGTAATAACTACTGAGGAAAGCCAGGGAATAATTACGGGAAGAAAATGACGGGGGATGCCCCCATAAGGAGCTAGTGTTTGAGGAAATGTCAAGATTGACAGGTGACAGGATAGCTTGGAGAGCTACTGCAATTGAATCAACGGAATGATATCCCATAATAATGACGAAAATCTTATAAAGATAACTTTTATTCCGTGAGTTATCCCAAATATCTCATGCATCAACATCTATTATTTGGCTTTTTTTAAATTTTGGCGTAGTTTTTTAGTAAACCTTTTGTAAAATAGGATGATATACGAATGAATGGTGAACCTTCCGGATAGCCAACTCCTTTGAAATACTCGATTTCCAAAATTCGCAAAATAATTCGTTTCGGGTACGGAGAATTGGAAACAGAAGCGATGGGAATCCATGGGGTGGGGAAAGGAATATATGTCAATCAGCGCGTCGCCCACCATATCCAAAGTAACCCAGTGGGCATTGCATGTCGGCAATATGATACAGTGTAATGCGAATGCTTCAAAGAATAAAATAGAAGAATTGAACTTGTTCTAACTCCAAGGTGTGTACCTCAGCAAGGAACTGACTGCCTGACGTAATGTAAACTGACTTCGAGCAAGAGGTAAGGAACCAGCTTAGCCACGTTGAAACACCGGTTACTGTTAGATCATCGAGGTTAAACAAAGTTAGACCAGGACGGAGGTTGGATGACTAACCCACCCACACCTTTTCCGTGGTGCAGTTGCCACGTCTGCGTGCAGAGGGCATATAAGACGTGGCTCGGCACAAAGGAAGAAAGAGGTGTAAGTGTCGGGGGTTCCTGTTGAAAGACCCCACTCACCAGCTATTTATTTTTAGGGCAAGAGACACAAAACGACCTCGCATTGCATTCCCCGTGCTCTTCATTAATAAATGACATAACTAAAACTCAAAGGAATCTACGTGTGAATATAAGAAAGGAAAGCAGCGAGGTGAAAAATGAGAGGTAGCAATTCCCCGGGTTAATTCTTGTTTCCTTTTTTTACTTCTACTGATAGTGATCGAGTTAGACTGAGAAGAGACCTAGGTTTTAAAATTTGCAAATGAGGCAAGGATAAATTCATCAAAGTACATCATAAATGGCAAAGTAAAAGATTTTGAATAAAAATAAAAAATATTGACTAAAAGCAATGAATGAACCACGATAGCAAAAAGAGGTACTACTACGGAAATTAAAAATTAAAATTAAAATGATTGCACCTTTTTTAGAGAAATTTTTGGTCGTTACATAATTAGATTGTTCCTATGTTTTTGGTACCAAAAGGCGTTAAAATAATTGCAAGTGTATGTGGCTGCTGACTATGAGTAGTTTATCTAACCGGGAAGTCCCATAGGTACTATGACTTGGTATTGACCCTACACTAGGTACTGATATGTCTTAAACGGCTATTTTACCCTACCACTAGGCTAGCCACGCTTCGCTTCGACACGCAAGTAAGCGCAATATACATATTTCACTGTAAAATCTTCACAAACGAATTCTCTATTCCATTTCTCTTCTTATGCTCACATTTATGATTCGTGGTTAGGATGGATAAAACCGAGGAAAATGTAATAAGAACTACAAAACCCTAGCAACAAAGGCATTCGGACAGAAAACCGTGGTGGAGAAAATGGAAGCAAAAGCCAAATATACGAAATAAAGGAAGAGAAAAGTGAGATGAAAGATGGTCTGGGAGGAAAAGTTATTTGAAGCTGTTCTGTTTTTGCGCGGTATTTACACAGCAAATTAAATGCGTCTAAGGAGAAAATGGACGAGTAAAGCTTACGCTGAAATGGAGAGCACGATACCTCTCTTAAACACCAGACTTCCCATTCGTATAAATTCACCTTGCGAGAAAATTAGCTACCTATATGCTTTTGAATCATTATCTAGGTTTTCTCCTACTTTAATAGACAAATTTCACTTGTAAACAAAAATATTATACCGCAATTTTAGCTTTGTGCACACCGCAATCTATTACGCTTGAGGTGTTATTTTTTGGCATGAGATTACCAGCAGTATGGAGCTATTGGAAAAGCGCGTGTACGTTATATTATCCACCCACCCTAAATCATAGATATTGCTGATTGCACATTTTATCCGTGTAATCTGGAGAGTAAGGATCAGATCAGACCAGAGAGAGGATAAGAATCAGATCTCGAGCGGAGAAGAAATGAAAGGCGACAGACTGGAGAAAAGGCTGCTATTTGGGATCAAAGAGAGAGAAAGAGCGAATAGCGCAGAGGTCAGCCAGCAGAAAATTCTCTTCCATAGCGGATAGAGGAGTCCCACGGAAATGGCAGTGATCATTTGAGGAGAGTGAGAAAATATGCATAAATTCGGTCAGAGTTCCGAGTTTCTGAGAGAAACAGTTGATACCTTAAGGGTATACTTTATCCTGCCTTTCTGCTGAAATAAGTTTATCCACGCTGCTACTAACCCTTCCCGCTAATTGATTGCCAAAATTATTTTTAGATAGGCAATTCAACTCTTTTTCCGTTCGCAATGCGAAAAAAATAAAGTTTGATACACATACTTCGTTTAGTCATTCGCCAAACTCTCTCTTGAAGGTCGTGGGGCAGGAGAGATCGTAAACCTTTCATATTTTCACAAAATCATTGTTATCAGAGGATGCATTGGTGAAAATTCGAAGTAGAAAGGACTACGGGGAAGCAAGAACACACAGATGGAGAGAAGAGGCAAAAGACTTTTGGGATATATCCCGGTAAATAGACGAATGACATCGAGAGAGGGCGTTAGAATAAGGAAGAGTTAAAGAAGACACCGCACTCGCAATAAAAGGGAGCGCTGATGGAAAACCATTTACTTACTTTTATTTCCAAGATGAATGAAGCATATTCGGCATCTTTTTAACTCGTCACTCGTGATAAAAACTTGATTCTAGCAACGCTGAGAACAGACGCGTCAATAAACAAAGGAGTCTTAAAAAATAACTTTTTCCCGGCCGTAAACCTAACATAAAAAGCCATTCAAGGGAAAATGGTGGAAGATAAGAAGAACATCACAGAAAATTATTTTATCGTACAGTCGAGTAATGTGATAAATACATTATTTTTTAATATTTGAGGGTAAATATTTTATATTTGAGATGAAAAATAACGGTCGAGGTAAACTTTCCATTTCTCGTTTTTTACTCAGGCATCAATAATAGATCTTGATGGGAGTACTACCGAATTGTCCGTACCTGATTAAAATCACCTTTGTCGATAAACCTATTCAATAACTATGAAAAAATGAAAGCAAGATTTTCGCAAAATATTTATGAACTGATTTATTACTTCGCTCAAATACTTTAAGCAGCAAATGAGGAGCCTATTAAGCAATAAAACAGTCAGAATTAACAATAATAGTGTAATTTCAATATAAAATGGGAGAAAAATGGGAAGGGACTACACAGATAACAAGGGTATTGTGGGAGACTCCAAATTAATACGAGAGCATTTGGGACAGGTGTTAGAGTATTCGGTCAGAACAATATGGGTATCTGCTGAGACAAATTTATTTTGTGAAAGAAAGAGTTATAAAAATTTAATGGTACCGAGAAAAGCATCACCACAGTACTTTCGGATCTAGGTTGGGATCCATAGCAAAATCATTTAACGCCAGATTTTAGCTAGGTATTGACTCAACTTATGCTTAACTTATGACGGTGAGATTTACAGCATAAAATAAGAAAAGCAGATGAAAGGATTTATCGATGCTCCCCCTCGGAGTAAATCCTCATCTAGCTGAAATTACTTGGGCACATCCTCAATGATGAATATTAACTTATCAGATGATAACTACCAATAGTCCCCATTGTTACATCTAGTTAAAAAAAGATGGAGATTAAAAAAAAAGAATATTAGGGAATCGAATAAAAGAAAGAAATTTCTGTAAAATTGCTGTACCCTTTAAAAAAAGCAACTAAAACAAACTATGAAGCAGCAAGAATGCTAACCACTATGGCGAGACGCAAGGGGTATCCAATACGGCACCTGAAAAATGGTGTATCCTCAGTAAACTCAGTAAAAGTTACATTCGAATAAAGGAATATAAGAAGCGGAAAATGCGTCACCTTCTCCGACGTTAAGCGAGGCCGAAAATCTGTGGTATGAAGCGAACGACAACTGAACACCCTGCCACAAAAATCAAATTTGGAACCACAGTTTAATGAATGGAAAAATGCGCAACTTGCAACTGATTCGATGAGTCACGCCACATACGGAAATCGCAACGCCAAAATAACGTTTTTTTTATTTTTTGACCAGAACTCACATTGAAAGGAGAAGGAGTGTTTGCAAGAGAGGGAGAGAAGAAGAAAGAAAGAAAGAATGAGGAATCTGGATGACTGAAGTGAAAGAGAAGAAATGGGAAGTGTGAAAAGGGGGAGAGGAAGAAAAAATCCCGAGAGGGGGATGCAGGGAGAGAAGAAGCGGCACGGGGAAGAGAAAGGGCGGGAGGCGAATTGGGTGCGGTGGGCGAAAGGAAGGGCTTTCGTGGAGGGGAGAAGGAACAGAGGGAAGGGCGTAAATTCCTGGGAAGTGGGGAGAGGTAGAGTATTGCGGGGATGGGGATCAAGAGGGGTGGGGATCCTGGAAGAGGGGAAGTCGGGGGAGGGGAACCGTGGAAGACCGGGCGAGTTGGGCGCCGCCTTCTCCATCGTCCACGTGATATTCGCATCACGCACCCACCTAGCGTACCACGGGAGGTGAAATATTCATGAGCCTCTCAGAGTGTGGCGAAGAGGGAGAGCAAAAGGAGAAGAGAGTAGAAAGGATATAGGTAGATGGATATATATATATATATATATATATATATATACATTTATCGTGTAAATATCATGTACACATATATATTTA
>LYUA01000571.1:56910-69361 GCA_002093875.1 Calopteryx splendens | reverse complement strand
CTTCAAATTGAGTAAATTTAAGTTTGACAATTTGTGGAACACGTAGTTGGAAATACCAGGGAATTTAAATGTTTACATCTATACAATATTCGAAAGTTTTTTTTTCAAATTAAGAGTGCCAAAATAGCAATAGTACCTTCGGTAAAATTAGCGAAACCCATTTTTAAGCCACCAGAAGAAATGTAAAGTCTGTAAAAATATTNNNNGAAACCCATTTTTAAGCCACCAGAAGAAATGTAAAGTCTGTAAAAATATTTTCAAAGGTAATTTCATGCATGTCTATCCAACCGGAAACCGAAAATTAGGGAACGTAATTTAATCGTATATGTAAATTTGAATGATTTCGTATATTATTCTGACATTTATTAAATAAATATAGCAACCGGAGGAATTCCCGCTTGTGCCTATGCGTAAACCTTAAAAAAATAGGTGGTGTGAATTCGTACTTGGCTACATAAATTGTTTGTCTAACATTAAATTATTGGGTTAGATAATGGATTTTGGAAAAGAGAAAAAAGATTCCTATAACCAAATTTGCTACTACTCTTCGGATCATATATTTTTAATTTTTACTGTTTTACTCCTAGCATAATAGTAACCTACACCTACATAAATGCTTCATAGTACCAGAATAAATTTGTATTTAACAAAAAAAATAAATGTTTTTATTTAAAAGTCTTAGAGTCTTCTCGCCGCAGCCACGACCTCCACCCGTCTCTGTCTTCAGCCATCCTCTTCATTTCATCATATGAGCTACATCCAATTTCCAGAATTACCACATAAAATTATTATTACAATACCCTGATCCCTGAATACATTTCTAACAGGGATTTTTAAATGAGAGACGGAACGAAACTCTTCCGCAAATAAAAATCTCAGAATTTTAAACCGATCGTGAATCATGATTCAAAATATTCATTCGAATATATTCTTAGAGAGAAAAATAGAATCAAATCATCTCCGAGTGAATCGGTTATTTTTTCGACCGCGAAATTGCCTGCGACGTGTTGGAGAACTGGAGTAGAGAATATAAAATGCATAGATGGGCCGAGAATAGGAGAATGAAGGACTTTGATCTTTAGAGGGATTCTTAAAGGGAGTGGGGGAAAGGGGTGGGTGGTAACTGTGATGGAGAAAAGGACTCTGGGCTGGGGTTGTAGTATTTTTTCCCCATCTTGTGGGACGTTGGAGAAAAAGGGGACGGTCGGTCGGTCACCTTCATGTGAAATGGGTCAGCCCTCGACGTGAAGCAACAGGGACCAGGGATGCCGAGCGCGTAGCAAGGAGGGATTCGGGCTTGAAGGACTTCTGGAGTCTCCGTTCATTTATCTTTTTCATTCCATTTGTACTTCAGTTCCACATGCCCATCCAGTATACCCCCTCCCATCGCCTTTCCTTAACTCCAGCGATACGAGAATCCGCGCAAAGTTTCCAGACATCAAGAAACCCTTCATCTTTTTTTTTGGTCTTAATCCATCCTTCGGGGGGGGTTATAAAAATGCACGATCGCTCTTATTCGAAAGCGTGCACTTCCATCAGAAATGTAAACGACCATGACATACGTTTTTTCTTGCAATATTTTTCCAAACCTGGTTTCAATGACCTTTTTTATGATATAATTCACTGTGAATACAGACTATATTCTTTCTCAATTTTCCGCGAGACCATGAACATTGAAGGCCTTCAAAACCTTCAAGTACAAGTGAACTCCAAGTAATGCTCCAAGTTTTATGTGTACCATCTATATTTAGGATCATGTGATTCAACATTTTCATCCATAGATTAATTCAAGTAAGTTACATTCCTCTAGTTCAATATTTGAATTTAGTCACTTGATTTTATTTCAATTTATGGCGATTGCACCAAAAAAACCTGTTTTGTAACATATTGATTCAATTATTTTTCCGTCTATCATAAACTTTTAAAATGCTTGTGTCACTCAAAAATATTGTGTATCGCTAATTATAATGAGCCACTATAATTAACACCGTTGAGATGCAATCGAAATATTCAGGAAAAGTAACCATTATCAGGGTTTCAACCTTAGGATTGATTAATACAGCCTTGAATTCCTCCATATTTAAAGTTCTCTCTTTTATCCTTCTTTATTTTCCTATGCACTTGTCCCTTGGCCTTCCTCGTGGGAGCTTCTCTTCAATTTCCCCTTCCATTATATTTCTACCTAATCCATTGTTCCTAAAGATGTGGCCAATTCATTTGGCTTTTAGAAAGAGTGAGTGTGGTAAACATTGAAAGGCAATGGGGAGTTAAATAATTCCGGTTAAGCGAGGCAGAGGGAGAAAAATGTTTAGGTATTTTTGGAAGATATAAACAGGGTTATAACCTTTATTGAGGAAAAAAATGGTTTAATGTAATGATGTTTTTTTAGAATGTTTAGGATATGGTTAAGCTGGATTTACAGAAGTATATCAGTCCTAAACTGAAAATTATAACATTAGTTAAGTGTAGAGGCAAGCCGTAGAGAGAGAGAGAGACAAAATATGGGAAGGATGAAAGAGCTATATCAAATTCAAGTCATAAAAAGAGCGAATAATGATACAAAAGGTTAGTCAAAACAAACAGAAAAACCAAATGGAAATTTGGAAGCCTTAAAAAGGGTGAATAATTAAAAAGGCTTAATATTAAAAGGCTTAATGCTTAATACCTATATTAAATCTTAAGCTTTAATATTAAGTATTAAGTCTTAAGATGAAAAAAATTGATTGAAAATTTGTAGGAGTACATTTTCCAAAAAAACAGTAAAAACATTAGCTTCAGAAGAATAGACACTATTAAAACGCATTACAAGGAATAAAGTAATGCAAGATATAAACGCAAGTATCAATGAAGTATATCCGCGATTCGGTGAATGAAGAAAAACCTTTACGGTTTCAACATATCAATCACAAGGTAATTTACCATTTACTATGACGAGATAAGTTGCATGAAATTTATATTGGCTAAACGGCGTAATGTACAAATATCAAATCATTTGTAAATCTATAAACATAAAAAAACCACCATAAATCGTATGGGGGATACCCATATATTATTCGGTTAAATGTCTAATACTATATCATCTCAGTACTACTATATGTACTATACTGCCTTTGCATAGGTCTTGTAATGATGCTCCCAGGAAATATTTTAATCTGCATTATATATCTCTGACATATTGTTAATAATTGGAAAAATGTAACTTCGTCAAAATTATCTTATATTCTTATCTAGAAATCACATAGTTTTTTTATTTAAACCATTGCTGGGTGCAGATTTAACAATAAAAAATCTCTCAATAAATGTTATTTTCAGCATCCTCACTTTTTTAAGCTAAATGTCCTAATTAAATCCTTAACCAGCTGTTTTTCCGCTCTAGGTTCAAGTATTTCTGATGATCCAAACCTTAAAATTGATCTGTTGGCAGGTATTGGTATCCGAAAGATGCATGGTAGACGCTGTACAGGTCTTACGACTGAGGTACTTCTAAAAGGCGGGAACGTAGTAAACCACTTTAAAATTCACTGCCACGAGAGAATTTACAGACTTCAGAGGAGCGTGTAGCGTATTCCAATAGATTCCTTGTTTTCTTTCAGGTCTAAATGTCTGTCATTTAATATAAGTGCAATTTTTCAGTGACTTAAACCCATTCAGACCTTAAAAACGTAACTCGCATTTTGATATGCTTTGTGCTTATCAATAATTACAATGATGAGCTTAAGAAAACCTCATACACCTGCGAGTCACACTTCACACAATTGAGAACTTTTTTCAAGTATATCACTCAGTTCCATTGGATTCCTGAAATATATGTTCCTTGAAATTAAAACTTTGGTAAGCAACCTGGAAACCGTTTTTTATGCGTAGACAACCTCGATAAGAAACGAACTGTCCATTCAAATAAATTTTCGGAAAAAATATCCTGAACATAATTGACCTGAATTTTAAGTCACTAATTCGAATCTTGTTGAACTATGAAAGCAATATGAAAACGTTTTCCTGTAACCTACTGTTATTTTTCATGAACATGCAGGCAGATTCTTCTCATCTGGCTGTAGTTTGCTAATTGGTTGATATCTAACTGGTTGAAATTACGTTTTGAGCAACAATGTTTATTTTTATTTTTATCGGCATCAATTTCACCTTGGTTAAAACAATGACCAAATTTAATTGAGGATGACACATTAAGACCTTAGCCTGAACAGCCTCAAATATTTTTTTACACCCTCTTCTAAATTCTCAATTGATCGTAAATGGTCATTTTCTTTCCCTTTCCTATTTTAAAGCGAACCCTTTTTATACACTGTAAATTTCCTGGAGAGAGAGGGTTCTAAAAATAAATGTGTCAGTTGTAGTTTTTCTCTTTCTATGGTCGCCTAGAAACTGCCCCGTTCATCAGCTTGGCTGTGGGAGAGTTTCCACTCCATCTTCAACCCTTTACTTCTTCCACCGGGGACATCCGTACCTACTCTAAACTCCCAAATGTGTTTCGCCCACCTCTTTCCCACCCCCATTCTCCCCTGCTTAAATTCCCCATCCAACCCCCGTTACATCCTTCCCACTTTATCCCAGCATTTTGGCATTACCCTCCCGTACTGAATTCTCTCCACTGAGAGCCTCCGCATTTCTCATGAGACATTGTCGCATTGTGGGTGTGAGGGTGTCTGTGTTGCGTGTGTTTGTGTGTGTGTGTGTCCATGTATTCCGCTGCGCTTTCGCACCAGACTGACAAGCATTTCTTTTAAATTATTTCCCCCATCCTGAGGGAATGGGAGGGGTAGGTGTTATGTGGGAGAGAGGAGGGCAACTTGGTATACGGTCGCCCCTTTGTTTTCCTCTCCTACCTATCCCCCTGCCTCTTTCCATTTTCTTATTTGTTCAACCGCTCCTCTCATCCCTTCCTCGCAGGGACCCCCTCTATCCGATTCATCCCTTACTTCCCCCATTCCTGTCTCGCCTTAAAAAAAAGTTCTCCCTCTCCCTGCTTGGCAACAAACCTGCGCAAAACTCTCAGGGTAGCGGCATCCCAAAATCTTAAAGCGTGTGGTAGCACCGTCGGTAGTCGTCGGTCGCCATGGAAGCATGGCCACCGCGGCAGTTGCATTGGACGTGACTCGAATTTAGACGAAGGACAGCTAACAATGCTTCGTAAATTAGCGGATTCGGAATGAAGACGGTTTCTGGGAGTCCGTCTCATGTTGCGTCACAACTTCCCAGGAGACATTGATATTCCCAAACATCCTCCCCACCCACACCATATGCAGGTGGAGTCTAAATATTTCCCACTGTGGACGAATGGAAGGAATATAAACATCCTTGACCACTGTCATTCAAGTCAGATAGGCGTATCACGACGAAGGAATAGTTTTCTGACCGCGGTTGATTTATGATTTCTCCCTGCCATCTTAGAATCTTAGAATCCATCACAACCTAAAATGACGTATCAGACCTCCCACGTTGCCTTTCTTTGAACCAGTATCTTCACTTTATATTTTCGTTTGCTGAAGCCTCCCATCAAATTTCTCTTGTAATTCATATTTGGCCTACCTCTGCTTTCTCTTCTACTTAAGTCTCAAATAAATTAGTTAGTAAATAATGTCCCCAATTGATTTTCGAGTAGGTTCTTCTTATCAATTATTTCCACAGGTTTCTCCCTTCGTTTATAGTTAAAAATGTTTCATTAACCTTTCGTCCTGCCTGCTTAAGTTCCATTATTATTCCGTAGAATCTGTCATCGCTCCAAATATGCTCGTCTTCACTGCTCTGATGGCCCCTCAGTAGTATAAAAGAGGATAATGAAATATTAATTTTAAAATGATATTCTTAATATTTTTATCATTGGGATTGCATAAATATTTTAACCCAAATTCCACCAAGACGATGCACAGTAGGGAGTGTTAGACAAGTCATTAGACTGACTGGCGATCATTATCTTTCCGTTTCGTTTTATCTTCGGGCAGTTAAAATTGTTTTATGTGATGTTTTCTGTTCTTTAAGAGACAATGTTTTCCAGAAATATGGTATTCCTCTCATTTGTCCACTCGGCAGTAAATTTACCTTGGCTTTTAGTTGTGGTCTCGCATACTTAAGAGTAAGTCGCAAACGTTATCTTCGAGTTTGCAATGCCTACTCTCCCAAAATTCTCAGTATGTCGCTTGCTGATTATAAACATTTTTCAACAAACGGACAGCATTTCTGAATTTCTTGTTTTATTCCAAAATTAGACCCCTCTTGGCAGGATGCCGAATGTTCGACGGGTATTTAGTTAGAGGTCCAAACAATTTAAACTTGAGACCCTACCTTAAATTTTTCATTTGAATATAAGTTCCCATATTGCAGTTTCACAGATGCTTCCGACGCGTTTTCTGATATTTAGACCAATGTTAGCGTGACTCCCAGGTATTTTACCTGATCCACTATATTTATCAGGCCTTACCACTTTGCATTGGTGTAAGGGTGAATGCATTTGTTTTCCCAAAAAGACAGTACTGCAATTTCTTTTCATTTAGCCGGAGACACCTCCCTATACTGACGCCGAAAAATATATTTTTGAGATCTATGCACCAAACTTCATATTACGTTTCATTTCTTTTATGTCTCTTTAGATGACCGAAACATCGTCGAATAATATGATATTACTTATTATTTTAAAATTGATGTAAATGAGGAAAATTAACGTTTTTTGGAGGAATTTCCCAGATAAATGCGACTATTATCAAATCGGAACTGATGCCAGGAATTATTGAATTTAAATCTCATTACTGTTTATTTGCAGTCAAAGATAACACCGTAAACCTAATTTATTACTCTGTTATTATTACACATAGTACAATAGCGCGTGTGTTTTTAACTTGTTCACCTTGATTTTCTATGTCATTGCTAAATAATCAAAGTTGTATTTCACAAAAGGTACTATTTTGAAAAACAATTAGTGTTTGAAACCTTGTATATGACGTTCTTCATAATTTTGTGCTCAAGATTTTTGCACGAAATGGATGCGAAATATATCGATTGATGATACCCGGGAGCCTGCTCATATCCACTTTTTCGTTTGAGACTGAGCTATTTACCGGGATTTCAGTCCTTCAACGTCCGAAAACGAATTTTTGAATATGATGGGTGCAATATATGATGGAATTTTTTCTTTAAACTCTTTCAATATTCGCGCTGGAATTCCTTCCGGTTCTGACTTTCTTAGCATTTATAGAAAGCAGATTTTTTTATGATTAAAGACTATATCGCTCATCGGTTAATTAATGCCAGGTAGGTTTCCTATTTATTTTGCCTACACAACTTTAAAATATTTGTTCTAAGGCGTTAATATTTCTGCACTGCCTTTTAACCACTTAACCATTTGACATTAAGGTGACTCAACAGTTAGGCCCATGACTACAGAAATACTATGCATTATTACAGGATAATTACGTATACAATTAATTTAATGGAAGTTCAAAGAAGTTGGTTAAAATAAGGCTAGTTTTCCCCCTAGATTTTTGGTTTAAAACATTGAGTAACACACTATTAGAGGAGAATCAAACCCATCAACCAAAGCTTGTGCATCATAAACAAAAACTTGAAGAAAATTTACAGAATGGAAGTGACGCGTCATGACGCGAGTAAATTCGTTCGGACTCTTTATTTCGGACGGATTTTTTATTGTGGCAATAGCTATTATAGTGAGAAGTCCATCTAGTTAACTATGACATGATTTTTAATTGCTTATTGGTAAACGTTTCATTCCCAAAATAATATTGGAACACCTAAAATACTATTATGGCAGGCACTATATTTCTATCTTATATAGTAGAAACTGCAATTGTATGACCATTACAAAAATTGGCATTAAAATTTATTGTAATGAATATTTAGGTAAATGGAGATAAGTGCCAAACAAATGAAGTCGCATTCTAGGGTTTTGATTCGAATTAACAGACATTTATAAATATACAAGTTTAGAAAAAAACACTTTTCTTTGTTGTTGTTTTAAGTGTAATTAGTTATTATAGTCCTTACTTGAAAGTAATAAAATAATTCAGCTATTCAATGAAAATAGCAAGGCAATACCCTTCAAGCATATCTATCGTAGAAATGTCATCGGATAGCCTTACATAAGTACCATTACTAAAGTATCCTAGTATCATATTAACAAAACACCTTGGGAATCCTGGTCCTAAAAGAGTAATAAAAAATTCTGCTCTCTCCAGGAGGAGAAATTCGTTTTTCGGACTTTAAAAAATGAGCGTAAAATGTCTCAAAAAGAATGTTCGTAGAATGTCATAGCTTTCAAAAAGCAGAGTAGTTACGTTTAACAAACTGACGGAACCGGAATTCTATTTCTTTCTCTAGTCATGAACAATGCATTAAATAAATTTTTCTGAATAACTTGTCTAGCAACGCGTTTTTTCGCAAAATACAAATAGTACACATCCAACCATTTCGCTTTGAAAATAACTTCTCAGTGGATGCGTTTCCCGTATTTCGAAATGAATTTTCATTTAAACCCCACCGGCGATTTTTTTCTCGGTATTTTTTTTCCATCCCTGGGCAATCATGCATCAGGACAACTCCTCGAGGAAAAGAAGCAATATGGAGGACAGACGAAAAAAACAGGAGCCGCGTGAAAATGATAAATAATAACTCCTTATCTGACTGCGAAATTTCGTATTTCCAGCGGATTATAACCAGAGCACCCTTTAAAAAATTTGGAAAAGCGAAAAGAAAATGAATTACCAGCTCTATATTAAGAAAGTGAAAAAAAAAGGATAAATAAGGTAAAATGGATAAGAGAAGAACGTGAGAGTCCGTTACCGAAAGGTGTTTATGGAGGGAGTTGAAAAATGATGATGGATTAATTTGAGAGAGAGCAAGGGTGGAAACAAAAGAAAAGTTGACTGGAGGTATAAATCCGACAGTTCCAATGAACCTATCGTGACACTGCATCATTGCGAATGGTTTCAAGAATCAGCTTTTTTAACCACTAACTAACAAATAGCACATTTTCCATCCGTAGCAAATGAATGAGGTCCACTAAGTTTAAAAATAATTGCAATTTTGGGCGTTTTCTTAAGCATGCAATTGAAATTAATGATCAGGAAATTGAATAGAAATTAGTCGTATTATAATCCGAAAATTGGTTAACTGTACACCTCCATTCTTTCATTTCTAACACCAACTTTATTACACTATGGGAATTCTTTCGTCCTACACCCCTATATGCTTGGCCCCCTATACGTATTTGTTCCTGAACCTTCCTCGTCAGGTCTCTCGTTCTATAATGGTTCATACAAATCCATTACCTATGGGTCCAGATATTCTCAATCCATGGAGTTCTTTCTCTTCCTTTATCTCGCATCATATTTTATTCTTCTCCTCGATCTCTCTGCAAGCCATCAAATTAACGTCTCAGCAAAAGTAACAATCTACATAAGTGAGACACAGCAGATGCAAATAGTATTTAATGAGTTTCCTTTAAACACTAAAAAATCAAGGAAACTGACATCAACTTAAAAAATCACAGTTCATGTAGACGCCTAAGTAGCTTAACTGTCTAAAGCACAGGGCCGGAATCAAGAGATCCGGGTTCCAGTCTCGGTTCAGGCGAATTATCTTTGCATTGTGAATTTTTCGCATTCTAATAAATCATTTTCTGAGATTAATTAATTTTTGCATATCAGGTCATAGTAATACCACCTTATATGTAATTGTGTTGTAATATTTTAATGAAAATCACTTTCGTCTTTTTCTGCTGCTGCTGGTATTTTTTCATAAGACAGGGGATCAGGAAAAATATCACAGAGACCAGAGAAAGTGTTTGAAAATAAGAGAAATATTCTCAAATGTAACCGCCATGGAAAATGTTTGGACTAGTTGCACTGATTTGAAGACAATAATGGAGATCAAGTCGTGGCTGGTGGTCATTTTAGCGGCATCCCACCCCTAGGCCCAGGATACGAATTATGGAGGCGGCAGGATTCTTCAGTGAAATCCCCATCCCCACTTGGGTATCATCAGAACACCCCAACTGCCTACCCCGTGCGTCGAATGGGACGATGAACCTAGAATCCCTTGGCACCTTTCGCTATAAACAGACTGTAAACGACACCCCGTATCAAACTTCCTCTATTCCCTGAAAACCCTGCCTGTACCAAATTACCCACCTATCCCTAATGGCAAAAATGACTTCAGATATTGGTCGCCTCCTCCAATAACTACTACTTTAAGACTGTCATAAATATTATCGAGCCTAGGAAAAAGCATTGCAATCATCCCAAGACACATCCTAAAATGTAGTCGATTGATTATTGTTTCTAAATCCATGTACGACATAGAGAGTTGGCTGAATTCAGGAGAGCATAATGCACCCTGACACATTAACCGGCCATCTCAATCATTAGAAAGTTATTTACGTACAAGAGGGCTGGATAAATTTAAAGCTTCGTACATATGCTCTTTTAATTTTCTCGTTTTTGCCGAGCTTTTCCCGATAAACATGACCTTATGTATTGGTTGAGGATTTTCCCTAACAATATGCAACTTCCTTACTAAATTGTAACTAAATAAACTAAGGTGTAAACTAAATTTCGGAACTGGACCATAATACTGATTTGAAACATGCCACCGGAGCCTCTTCGGCGATACGAAAATCTTGGCTAAATATTGACGTGCATACATTTGTGTAAATAGGGTCAAAATAAGGGCGGTGCCATAACAGGGTACACTTACACTTTGGTAAAGGCCGCCAACTTCAGAATTTAATACCGCATAAAATCGCGTCCGAATATGCTCCGTGGTATCCTGATCGAAAATTGGGATTCATAAATTGAGTAGGAAACAAATGATTCATCTCTCACAATTCACAGTAATGCACCCGAGGGTTGGTTTAGTCGTTGAGGGTAGAGCACAGCCTATACGAAGCCCATCGGCGTGTGAAATTCACACACTGGGATAGATACACACTGCGCGCAAAAATTTCTAGTACCCGAGATTTTCAGTGACAATTTCATGCAGACACTTCCGAGAAATGCTCATGAAGTCCAATAGGAATGCTGCGTCGATCCAGTTTGCTTAAAGCATCTACACGTTGCTTTAAAATTCCAGCGATGTAGGATGGGTGGCCAGAGTTCAGGATAAAACTCATATTTTCTATCTATATTAATATGTCTAACCCGACTCCAAAACTAATCCCAGTGACACGCACTTGTTTTTACGATTGTAAAAATATTTTTGAGAATTTGCAGATGAAAAGGATGTTGCGCATAGTTTGACTAAGTCGTTGCGAAATCTGGCAAAAGGATTATCGAAAAGTAATCGAAAAATGGATGATACTCTATGACAAATGCTTCAGCTATGGCGATGATAATGTGGAAAAGTGAGTAAATATATGGGTCACTCAAAATAAAAACTTCATCGAAAGATGGCTTGTGAAGTTTTTATCTTAAAATTGGTAGATCTTTTTGGATTACCCTCTTACATACACATCCACTGAAACTTAAAAAAAAACTGGTTTGAAGTATTTTTTAGGGAACTACTCCCATTTCATTCATAGTTTCCATACTGAAGTATATTTGCATAAAAATTTCTTTCGCCTCTGTCACATTTATGTATTCCTGAGACTACTAATATTCCTTGTCTTGAACTACATAGAAACATTCATCAACTACAGTAAACCATGACGTTCTCGGTCTACCCCTTTGTCTCAAACCATTTACTCAGCTCTCATACATCACATTGGTGTTATAAGGGACCGGTGATTCGACTCTCATCCATTGTCTTAACATTATCAAAACTCGTACGCTACGCGATCTTCTTTCATACTTGCCTATCTCGGGTCCACCATACAGTCAGTCTCAGGCTGCCCAACCAATCAATGCAAGCAATTGAATCAGAGCGTTGCAAAACAACAATATTGGACTTACATGCCACTGTTAGGAAAGTACATAGGCATGTAGGCCTTCTATCGTAAAATTTACGTCAAAGTTTTAAATAAAATATGAAGCAGGTGTACAACGAAACAGAAAGAGCGGCTGAAATGACAAATTCATTCGAAAATTGAATAAAAGACCAAATTAATATCATTGAACCGTTAAGAGAAGGCGAATAATTGAACGAATTGGGAAAAGAGAGGAACTATCTTTACAATTTACCTTGTTTGCAAATTCTTTGGAAAATCAACTACGTTGTTGGCAACCTCTCCAGTTTAGAAAGTCAAAATCAATGCGTTAAAATTCACCCCAACCAAAAATAAAAATGAATATGAGGCAAGGCTGCATTATGTTAAGCCCAAATATATTCACATTAAAATACAGATACAATAGAACTTTTCCACATATTTTTTTAACGGCAAGCCGTGTTTCACCGTCATAGGGTATAAAGTACAAAATATTGAACATGGAGTTTTGGTATATATATATATATATATATATATGATGATGCCGTAGCACTGTGAAACGCGTCG
>LYUA01000571.1:44164-56879 GCA_002093875.1 Calopteryx splendens | reverse complement strand
ATATATATATATATATATATGATGATGCCGTAGCACTGTGAAACGCGTCGTTAAATTAAAATATCTCTGTAAATTAATATGAATATTAAATTCAACCACTGACTGAAGTCTGAAGTAGTTGAATTTTTTCTCAATATATTAATTTCGATCCCTTTCCAGCCTCACGATATTCAAAAGTTCCCTGACCGTGCACCTGAGGATGTCTGATTAATCTCAGGGATCTACGATCCCTCAGATGTATCAGACATCCTCAGGCTTTCAGTAATTTAATATCGCAAGGCTTTAGATGCAGATGATGCCTTTATACCCCTCCAGCAAAACCTAATGCGGGTAATGTTAAAGTCCCAGAGCTTATTAAGAAAACGAGGATGGTCACGGGAAACAAATGGGGCTCAGCAAAATTCTAATGTCTCTTATCAAACAAACTCTTAACAGAACACTGTGACCAGCAAATAAGAAAAAATTATATATCCACACTACCAGGAAAAAAAGCGAAATAAAATTTAGAGGTTGCTCTTACCGAGCAAAAATTCAAATAAACTGCATTCTCCGTGTGCGAAAATAGAGAGAGTTTAAGAGAAGAGAAAGATATGGCCGAAAGAAATAGGTACACCAAAAGGAGATGCGAAAGGAATGAGGACCAAGTCGAAGAAATCAAGGAAGAGAACGACACTGGAGGAGAGATAGGAGGGGGGAGATATGCCTCCGAAATTAGCTTTTTATTCCCACACCACTGGGAAGATGTTTTCTTTCTCCTTTTCCTTGCTATCCCCACGACACATTCCAGCCGTGATGGTAAGAATTTAGAAAGGCTGGGCTGGGTAGGGTGGGGGCGGGGAGTTGGTTGGAATGGAAGGGATGCGAGGTTGAAGGGCATAGGGGAAATGGCTGGAGAGAGGAACAGCGAGAAAAATGAGATAAATGCGGAAACAATAAAGATGTTACGCTACCCCCAGGGGAAAAGTGTAGCAAGGCGGAAAGACAGAGAGGATTAGAGAATAAAAATTCACGAAAAAATGAAGAAGTGCCGGCGGGGGTTGCAGAGGATGTAACTTAGTGGAAAAGGCGCATGTACCATTATTAACGAAAATATATACACGTATGCATGCAAATATGTATCCGTGCTCCTTAGAAAAAAAAGCTGATGAAAAAGATTTCCTCCCAAAGTTATTTCCCCCGCGCGAAATTAAATTAGAATCAAATAATTATTTTTCGCGAAACAAAACGAAAGAGATTGAAGGAGACGTGTAAATTTTTCAGTTAACGACGCCTGAGGTTGGCATAATGGAGAACAAGATAGCAAGCGCGCAACTCACCTTTATTCAAAATTTCAAGGACGAAGTTTATTCTCTGTAAAAAAAATTCCTTAGAGTAGACATAACTTGAAGTGGATTTTTTTATGATTCTGCCGCATAAAAAACTATTATCTTATCACAAAAGAAAATTAAGGGTTATACGGAGAATGTTTAGCTATAAAGTGAGTCGAATTTCGAGGCATCGAAAAAAATTAACGCGATCCCCTTCGTATACAAGATTAGTTAAAGTTTAAGAGAATATCGATCTTACTGCAACTCACTTTCTTGTAACCTAAGTATTAAAAAAAGACATTACTTTGAGTGTGAGAAAGAGACTTCTCAGAAAAAGTAAGATTATTAAGTGTCATTCTTAGGAATTCATCGATGTTTTCTTTTGTAGGTGTTATAGGGTTTTTCTTTTGTGTCTATCATCGATAAATATTTACTTTTCCTTTGCTACCTTCTATTAATGTTGCATAATTTTGCACCTTTTTTCTGGGAATTTCGTTAATTTACAAGATAACATTCATGCATAGTCTACTTATTAAGTCATATATTTAATCTGACTCCCCTAAAACGCAAATCTTACAAATGTTAAACACAATTCGAAGTTCCATGAACAGTTAAATTGCACATTAGATTTTCCAAACATTTTAGGAAGGAACTCCGTTCAAACTAGCGAGTATTTAAATTCTGTTCAAATTAAATAGTTAAATGGTCTAATTACGCCCGACGAAGGCTGCAATAAGCAGCCGAAAGCTTCCGCCAAAAATGAGTGACAGACAGACAGTGTGACTGTATTTTTCGTGTGAATTTGTGCCGTCCAATCATTATACACATTGTCTTCTAATTTTTTTTATTTATTCGTGATATATATATACATATATAGCAAACCAATTACTTTTCAAAGTTAAAATTTACAAGTCCATTTTTCTCATGAATGTTTCTTGTATATCCTAAAACGTTACCAATACACGAAAAAAATGACGATCCTCACGGTAAGTTTATTAGAAATATAATAGCAGTGGTATGGTAAAGAGTTCATTTGCAAAGCTTAAAACAATTTTGACCTAATTGTGCTATAATCGTTATTTTATAATGCCATGTATGATTCTGTGCATCATAAAACAATAATTGACATACGTAACACTAGAATAATACATTTAACTTTTTTTAAAAAGGAAATTAAAATTTTTAACTTTAGAATAAATGTTTTTTATCATTGCTCAGTTTGGATTTAAAAAAGTAGAACTTGAAAGAAATTTGGGAGGGCATGCAACATTGGAATAATTTCTTAGATCAGTAGTCTTAATTTAAGACTTTTGCTTCTTAAAAAGTAATATTTAACTATCTTTTCACCTGAAGAGGAAGAGAAGACAATGGAAAAGAGTGCATAAATGATTACTTTAGAGGCTCATAAATTTTTTTATGGCTTTTCCATCGGTTAAGATGGTCTATCATAAGATCTAAACTTGAACATTTGAGTGGATTGCATATATGGTTGAATAATTTTAATACTAGGCATATTAATGTAAGGCTGTCTTTTCCTATTTGACTAAATTCATTGGTATTAACATGAAAATGAATAAAATCTAAGTAAATTGGCTTACGTGTTATTTTCGTTATTATATTTTAAAAAGGAACTAAAAAAGATGAAGTTTAGTTATGAATCGCAGTAATTAATATACCTCCATTACTTTCTATTGCTTAACTAACTGTTTTTTAAAGTTTATCCTAGGTTTCCCCTCAGTCATAAAGTACATACTTTACAGTGTTGCATATAATTCATGCTATAAACGATATTCAAATAACAGATTAACTATAGGGATAAGTGAACAGTCCTTGGGGAAGTAATTGCCGCATGCATTCAAGGTGAAAGNAAGTGAACAGTCCTTGGGGAAGTAATTGCCGCATGCATTCAAGGTGAAAGGTCAAGCTGAACTAAACATTTTGCTGTAAAAATAGATTTGGCTCAAATTTTCAGTGTTTCTCCTTTTTATTAGTTAATGTGAGCATATTTTTATCACAATATAATGCTTCAAAAACAATATGATTTATTTTTAGACATACATGAGTTTAAAATTTCATCATTGAGTAACTTGCCCTTTTTAATGGTCTTCCGCTTTTTTTAATGGTATTTTTACTGAAAATGTTCGTGCTTGTCCACCGAGAGTCAATTAAAACATTCAAATTAAGTCTTGAGATTTTCAGAAAACGTATTTTTTTTAATAGGAGCAAATAGGCAAGCTTCTGACTTTCTTGGATAAAATTATTAGCGAAATAGTAAGTATATTTTATTTTTCAGTCTGAAAGCTTGCATACGCTTAAATTAGGGTTGAATTTTTATCCTGAATGCTTAATAAATACCACAGCTTAGTTATTCGATGGAAAAAAAGTTAATTTTAATTTAGGAATGGCATTTTGGTCCCAAATTAAAAATGGAAATTGAATGAGAGAAATACCGCTTGACTTTTGTGTGAATCTAGTACAGTAATTCCAAATCTAACGATATTAGAGATCAAATTTTTACAAGATAGAGTAATTAGGGTTTGAATTTAAAAGAAAAGAGAATTGTTAAATATGTGAGGAATATTACAAAGGTAATGTATTTTCGAAACTAGATAAAAAAAGGCATAGATTTAGGTAGGAAAAAGGCAAAGATAAATTTAGGTGGCAACCTCTTTTAACATGTATCCTGGAACTCATATGTCGGAGCAGAGCTAATTATTAGCTAGTAAAATCATGGCGTTTAAATGGACGGAGGAAAATAGACGGATACGGTTAATTGGAAGTTCTACGCAGTTAGCATTATTCCGTGCGCGTCTGCCCATTAGATCCATACGGATGCCATTTTAGTGGCTCAGCAGGAGTAATTTTACAACGCGTAGTACTTGAACATTAATGCATTTTGCAAACTATAGCTGACAAATGACAGAGACAACGAAGAGAAATTCCACTACACTTATCACATTAAATGAATATTTTGTTTTAATTGAATACCAACTCCGAACACTCTTTAGTTGATTAGATCCCCTCAGACAAAACCCTATATTCCATAGAAACAGAGACGTCATTAATTAAGAATGCTACCGGGAGTATTAGCAATGCTATTGCCAAGGTGATTCCAACAAGCTGATATGAGATACATTTCTTCAGATAAGGTATGATTTGAAACAAAAACAAAATGACACCAGCTTTTTAAGATGGCGTCATATATTTCCTAGAGTACCTAGATGAGGTGTATGAAGTAGATGGGTTAGCATTAGATTAAAGTTGTTTCCTTGCTCTGAAATACGACAAATTGCATAAAAAGATAATTTTATATTATGGAGTACCTATTATGGATAAGAAATAACTATAGAACATACACAATTAATTTTTCGTTCCCAAAAATTCACATTTTTTAGCTTAATATGATATAGTTATCTCATTTTATCAGGAAAATGCACATTATGAATATGCATTGGCCTCGGTTATTTTAAGCTAAGGAAGTTGGGAAAAATGTTTAGACTCCTTAACTTCCTCATTGCTTTACTTTCCTGTCAATAACATCAGGTTTCAATAGGACACCGTTAACCGCGTTAAAAAAATATACATGGGACATTTTTATGAATTAAACTACATTGTCCGATCTCTGCATAGGTTTTATTTTGTGAATATTTTTCGTTCGCAATATCAATTACATTCAAAATCGTAAAATAGTTCATAATTAAAAATAAATCTTCAATCTGAATTTTAATGCTATACATTTCGCTAAAAACCGAATAAATTAGGTAGATATATGACTACATTTCAATTGAAATGCATTCTTATTTTCAACGAAAAAATCCTCTTTAAGGTAAAATTCACTAAAAGTATCTAATAGGTAGTAAGTCAAGTACACAGACATTTACCACCTTTAAATTTTCATTCTAATGAGATTTAAACTGACTTAATGAAGCGTAAAGTATGGATTTTGGCTTTCTATAAAAACTCTGTCGTCATATTTTTTACGTTATCCACAATGAGCGAAATTTCCTCCACATTTTATAAAATCCCCTCAAGCTTGTCAGAAAAAATATTCCTGCCATTTCACACGCCGTCCTGAACTTGAATGTCGTTAACTGACATCGCCTAACCTCAAATCCATTTTCTCGAATTGAATCGATGGCATTTTACGGTCCGAAAAAGTTTCAATCAAGCCAAATCGAAAATAAAATATTCAAAATGGCGTCATATGTTAATATGCGATCCAGCTCAAGGAAACCTCGCGAATAGGTGGACAAGAGATAGTAATCGATTTTTCATAGGGTATAAAACTTGAGCCTTGATTGGTAGCATATAGTGTATCATACAATTAGCATCAAATAATTTTTTTACCAAGTGGGAGCTCGATTAAGATTTTATGAGCCATAATAGCAAAACCAAATGTACACAAAATATTGAAAATCAATTATTTAGTTATTTCGTTTTGGTTGGATCATCAAAAAGCATTGATGCCGCGGTTAAACTTATAAGTACAATGTTTGATATAAAGAAAGCTACACAAAATGTTATAGTCCAGAAAAGAGAAATTTCTTAAAAACGTAAAGAAAACCGAGCTGAAAGTAACACATCAGATAATATAAATAAAGAAAGTTAAAAGGAAAGAGATACTTTCGTTTAAATTACTTATTACTTCTTCTTATTTAAACTTAACTACTTTACTTAAAAAAAAGAATCCTATGTCCGATTTAATAAAATTTCCACAACATTCGCAGTAATTATCAGACGAAATCCTGGTGGATTTAAATAAATTGGATGTTATTATTATATGATATGGCTATATGAGCAAATTAAAGTCATTTAATTCTACAGAAATGAGTTCATAGGTACGTTGTGGGAAATGCGAGTATAACCCCACTAATACACTCGAATAGATTTCATTTCGCATCAAGGCCCTAAACGACGAGTGAAATGCGGTCAACAGGGTCGAGGGAATACTTCCTTTCCCTCTACAGCCTGCAGTTTCCCAGAAACCTCTGATACCGAGAAAGTTACACTTCTTGGGATTGCTTGGCGCATCCCCCGGGTCTTAACACTTCGGCCAGTAGCCGAACGCTCAACCACCGAAGATTACTACATCAACCATATAACATTTTCATGCATTAAGGAAGCAAGAAAATTTGCCGTGATTAAAATTCATTGGCAATAGATAGGCCCTATAAATACATTAATTATACTACATATTTTCTTTGTATAATCGTAAAAATTAAAGTTATTAAAAAATCTTTTTCAGGCATTAGTTCCGTAGGTTTACTTGGGTGGTAGGTTTACCGAGCAAGCCTATTTTCCTGGTTCCTACTGTGGTCAATCAAGAACATTTTGCGTTAACATGTAGTTCGCATCATCCACCTCAGGCGTTCGTCTTGAATAAAGATGACTTCGTAGAAGAACTGGTTGGCCATGGTGGTTGTGCTGACAAGCTGTTCGTGTGTGTGTGTGTGTTAAATGTAATAGTTGTCTTATTGTTGTTTTCTGATATGGTGTTTCCTCAATGGTATTCTTCTTAAAGACATTCATGAAACTCATTTCCCCCTATTTGTATCACTATCAAATACTATATAAGCCTTAATACCAGCTGAAATAAAAAACCAACAATATCCAATGCACTTAATAGTTTTAGGCGTCACTTTGTTCTCACCCAGCACAAGGAAATCAACACAAAAATGGTACTACAAGTTGTCAAAACTTGGGTCATTAAAATAAATTATTCTGTAGATCTTACAAAGTATTTCTTTCCTTGAGCATAGTAACAATTGTGAAACGTGTAGGTGAAACTGATTTTTAAGAACTACAGGTATCACAAGATAGGATCATCAGGTTCAAGCCAAAGAAGAATGGAACGATTGGTTAGGAAGTCACTGTAACGCGCACAGCTTTTATTAGCTAAGATAATCTTTTCTTGACTCCTAATTCACCTGCAACCATTCAGAAATTCTGCCGAAAGTAATTGTTCTCATTAACAAGGTTCATTGCTAAATGTATTGCTACAGATTTAAAGGTGAACTAATTGGCAAAATGAAAGAATGATAAAGACAAGGGTCCTCAATGATTGCTAAGTGTTGCCATAGAAAAATTAGTGAACCTTTTTTTAATAGCTCACACCCTCTAAGTTTTAATTGTCTCTTCGTCCTCCGTCCTTCATCCTTCGTCCGAATTTTGCCCAAATATTGGTTGCACGCGATATCTTGGCCACTCGAGAAACGGCAGCCCACGCGACTTAGTTGGTCTATCTTATTTTACCTCACCCCCTAAAACTCAACTACCTGGCAACGAGCCTGAGTCATAGGATGAGGAGGGAGCCTGAGAATAGGACTTGAGGAGGGAGTTGGAGACACAAGAATGAAAAAATATGTAGAACTGAAGAATCCATCACTTAGGAGAATGGTGTGGAGAGTTGTATCAATCAAACCAGCCCTAGAATTGAATACCTATGATGTCTCACAAATTCAACCCATTTCATTGATCGATTTGTAAAAAACACATAGTATGCTGAATTAATAAGCATTGGATTTCCATAAAAACAGGACTTCGCCGAAATTACATTACACAGGAAATCAGTGCCAAAATGTCTATTGAAGTATTGTTGGTCGGACATCTCATGTGTACGACTGGAAAACTGGAACGTTTCCCAGGCCAATTGCACCTTTCCATTCGTGTGGCTTCAAGACCATATTTATTCTTTATTCGTATCTCAGGTTATTTGCAGAAAAATATCCTCTTCAAAGCGTTGCAAAGATCATTGCGTTTGGTGAGGGTGTAAGTTTTCTCCGTGTTATTTTGACGCAATATTAATAACATTATCAAATTTGATTAGAGACGAAAAAGATATCACTGAGAAACCAAAACCCTTCTAGACTTCACATCGTGTGGTCCAATTACCCATCTCGTTATCATCTGCGGAATACTCTAATAGGAAGGGGTGCCAAGGTGGGAGGGAACGAGGTTTACGGGGAGGGAGTCTTCGTATTATTTTCGTCTTAAGGAACGGGTAGGAACGGATGGTCCGAAATGGTATGAACGGACGGCAAGGGGGGGAGGAATAATGGCGAAGAGACTCGCCCACGTGCAGGAGTGGGCGCAAGAGCAGTTGCCTCCTTGGATGCGATGTGACACAGTTAAGCCGGAAAAATAAATATTGGGGACGATGGATCCAAGAGGAGAGGAGGAGATTTGAGTTTGGAGATGGAGTCAGGATGGTTAGGCGGGGGAGGAGATGTTTCAAATGGCGAGGGAAGGGGGTGGGAGCGGAAGGAAGGATAGGGGGTGTGGGAAAAAGGCTTTAGAATTGAGGTGGGAAGTGAGGGGATTGGTGAAGGTGGTGGTTTGGATGGCAAAAGGGAAGCCATCTTCCAAGGGGAAGGGGGCGCATTCGCTGGCAGAATATGACGCTGAGATATTCGACGCAATAACTGGAGACCTTAATGCGAGGAATGAGAGATGGGAGGCCTTTAAGATTAGGTATTCAGGAGAATATGAGGAAGCGCAGTAGTTGCTTCTTCTTTCCCCTCCTCCTTTAACCCCCGCGATCTCCTGGGCACCTCCTATCTCCATCAGTTTCCTCACCTCTCCGTCTCCTGAACTTATTTGTTCCATCTGAGTGACGGGAAGGGGATGGTTGAACTAAGTCGCCCACCTCGGCTGCCGACGGAAATGTGACTCTCTTTTGCGCACTGTTTCTTTGTGCATTCTGTTATTTCTAAATGTAAATGTAAATGCCTCCCCTAAATTGGTTCAACTTTTCGCCACTGAGACGCACGAATTATTTACCTCAATGAACATCTAAGCCTCTTGACATTTTCAATTAAACATTGTGAAACTCCCTAACACGCGTGCTAAGGAATACTTGTATTGTCAGCAGAAAAAATTTCTCCACGAGTCCTGATCCGCATTTCCTTGAGGCCACCGTCTCGACGCTGAGTAAAGACATTCCAGAGATGGAATAGCTATTGATGAAAATTCAAAGGCAGTATTCATCGCATCGCACTGCAAACAGCAAAGATTATGAAATAAAACTTTGAATTACTACGCCGCGTATCCAGGTGTTTTACGGGTAATTGCAATAAAGTATAAAAAAATAATCAGCAATACTTTTAGTAGCATTGCAAGATGTCATCATTGTGTGTCTCTGGAAAACTAGTAAATGGCGCTTTCAGTTAGTATTTGGCTAGAATTCATGCCTGTCCACGGCTCGAGGTGAAGGAAAAATGACAAAATTTTGATAATTCTTAGATACATAAATATAAATAAGAATTATTCCACACATTGGAATAATTACCAACTCATTTTCGTATCTATTTCCTATCCCAACTCAACTTAAACTTTAAACTACTAAAACTTTACTCATCAAATACGGGCCTCCACCAATATGCGCACATACTTTTGCCCTACATATTTGTGCGTTTGTAAAGGAATATAATTATTCGGAAATTTGCGTCCATTTTCATACATGCGCGCGATGTTGTTTATAGGATTGCGGTACGAAAGAGGCGGAAACCTCAATATGCTCGGTCTATGAATACCATGCACGAAAGCAAGGGTGCAGCAAGGAGATTAGGCTACAATCCAAAGAAGAGATAGAAAGTCAGCATTAACCTCCCCCAACTTATTTTCTGGATACACCTCTATCATGCTCTACCATGTGATCCACTTCAAGGATTCGCGTCATTCCACAGGTGACGAAATGATCATTATGTTGCTTAAACACCAATCATTGCTTTAGTTAATGCATACACCAAAGATTGGTATTCATATCATATGTGGTATACAGTCAAAATCAAGATCTAGATGAAATTTATGGGCTATTCAATTCACCGTATCGTTGTTTAAATATACGTGTTTGTCCTTTTCCAGTTTTTGTAGATAAAAATAAATATAAAATTGATCCTACTCTAACTGGTTCACTTGCTTACTAAGGGCTTCTACGATATCATTCCAACCGAAAAAAGTACTGCCGTGTACCTATAAAAAAAAGGAAACTCATAGAAATGATCACAAACTTCTTCAGTGTCATGCATGTGGAGGAGAAACCAAATTTTATGAAAGAAAAGATTGATGAATTGAACGTGTTTTTATAAGGTGTCTGAAACGTGGTTGCCAATGGATGGAGCTCGTAAGGAGAAGAAACTCGTTCTTCACTTATATTAACATAAATGAGCATTGCAACAACAGTTTGACTTTTTATAGCGAATTTAAATTGGGTTATTCTTGTTGCGTGATGATTTGTTCAGAAGACTAACTAATCTTAATTGGATACGGAAATCACACAATTTCTAAATGGGTGAACTTTTGTTCAGACATTCCTTTAGCACTGTTTTCAGAAAGGAAATCTTTTAAATAAAAACATTTTTTAGTTAAAATATTGTTTCATTGTAGATGACAAACAACTTGTAGAAAGCATATGACACATACCAACAGATTGTTATTATTAAACCACTTATACAGTATATAATGAATTAAATGAAAATGTATTTCATTAAATTAACTAATTACTTGTCCACTTAAGCGTTTAATTCTGTTTACAAAGTAAAATATATGCAATAAGGTAACCTCACTCAAAAAATCAAACAAATCCTTCTGAAATGAGATTTTAGAAGATTTTTTAAATCATTTTTCTTATAGTGACCTTGGCCGCCGTATTAATTAAATTCTACTGAATTTTTTTCTGTTCACAATAAAAGAATAAAAATAATTTTTGCTGTATACTACTTGAAATAATATTGAGATTTGAATAACCAGGGATAAATTTCACCATGGAGAAATACTAGCATCCTAATTTTTTTAAATAAAATAGTTGAAGGGATTGCATAAAAAACTATTTAAGCTGTTATCGAAAAAACATTATATAATCAACGGAACATGGATATATTTTGTGACGCTGGAGAGAATATTTGAGAAAACTGTATGGTACAGCGGCAACGCTTTTTTAAGTCAAGCAGGACGTGAAATACACGAATGTTGTTCTGCTACATGATCATTGCGTCTTTAAGTTTTACATTGCAATTGCGTAAACATTTATAATCTCTCACTTACACCGTTATCCCTGCTCATTATAGTATCCCCGGTGAATTTCAACGGGTATTTCAGGTATTAACGTATAAATTTGGATCATGCATCGTACCAGGGACTACATTTATAGGAACGGATATCATACTGGTATATTAGATAACAACTATATCTTGTAAAAGAGGCGGTTAAACGTTTCTTGGTGTATCTAGTTTAATATTTTATCCAATTTTGAACATATTTTTCGACATTCGCAAAAATGGAAATCATAATGTGGTCAATTTATGGCATCACAATTGGTTTAATTTCTCCATTTGTTTAAAATGCTTCTAACCAATATTAAAACGTTTTAAAGTTTACATATTTTTTAGATTCACATTTATAATGAACTTGGTTTGGCATTTCTATACTTATTTACGTCAATATTCATTCAAACTAAAAACCTAGTTTCCATGGATGGTCGATTTGGAAAAATAGTCACTTCAAAAAAAATTATTTAAGGTTATATTAAGCATATGTTTACAAAACCGTAGGCACCGAATAACCCTCTACGTTCTGAAAGCGTTTAAAAGTCAGTAGATTGGCCGCAGGAAACGGAATTATTTAACCTACCTACTCTAAATTTTTCTCATTTATAAATAGTTGTGTGCACCATAAATAATTCGTCAAGTACCCAAGATTATATCTCAAACATGAGAGATATCATTCAGTACATGTGTAGTAATAATAATTGCCCATTTTTACAGGTTCTCAATAAACCAACCTAAAGTATTATGTGACATTCTGCATTGTTTTTCTTGCCTACCATGGGTACAATTTTTAAGTTCATAAATCCAGGGGGTGATATATAACTTTATGTAAGAGGAAGAAGCGCGCACCAACAGAGAGAAATTTCTTCATTTTGACGGAGAGCAAGGTAACCGTAGTGAAAACAAAATAAATCCTGGGATGATAAATTTAAAAAAATATAGAAAGAGACAGAGACTTGATACGAAAAAGTAACTCACCAAGTGCCGGTTATGGTCTTCCTGTCCGTATGGAGCAGTGTAGGAAAGACAGTGTTGGCGCGTCGTTATTTCTTGAAACAAGCGGCAAGAAACACAAGTGTCGGAAGGAACTAAAGAATGAAAAACGAAAAAAATTAAAGGAAATGCGACGAATGAGGTTTAAGTAAGGAGAAGAGAGCAGGGGAGGGAACAAAATTAAGGAGACGGGATGAGGAGGAGAGGGTTGCGGAGGGCTAGGAAAGGGATGGAGGGGAAGAAAAGGGAACTGAAAGAAGAGAGAAAATAGGGGGAGAATAATAGAGAGAGAGGAGTAAGAAAAGAAAAGTGCAGGGTAAGGGAGAGTAAAATCGACATATTTCTTTAAAGCGTCCAGACAAAGGAAGATAG
>LYUA01000571.1:16119-26817 GCA_002093875.1 Calopteryx splendens | reverse complement strand
TAAAAAACAATCAAAATTACTTCCTTCATCATCTTTTAGGTGGAGAAGCAGATCAATGAGTATCCGAAATGTCAGAAATAAACTCCGTACTTATGTATATAAATTTTTAAAGTTTATGTAACTAAGACCTCGGATGTCCGATGCCAATTTATTGCAAAAAAGGGAAAAAGAATTCTCCTGAAAAGTTGTTCTCTGGCCCTATTATCCTCTGCATTATTCAGGTGCCCGGGTTCCGTATCCAGCCTGTAGAAAACGGCAATTACTAAAATGAATCCAGGAAGGAAGTCAGTTATGCCTATTACATTTATAAAAAATGTCTGTCACGTCCCATTTAGGTAAAAAACACGATGCGAGCTAAACCGAATATGTCCCGAATGCGAAAGTACTCATATCCTAAACTTAATTTATAAGCGTGTAATTTTTATCCATCTCATTTGGTCCCATCAGTTAAAAAAATTACTTCGTGGAATACGCTCGCAATTTACTATGACTGTATGCATAAAATATAAATTAGATAAAAATGGGGAATCCTCAACTCATCCCTATAGATTCCATCAGAAAAGCACTGACTTCCTAGAATAGAGTTAGTCTTTACTATGACTCTTTCAAAAAATTAAAATTTTGAAAAAATTGAAGCCTCTTTTTTAAATCTATTTAGCTCAATGAGTAAGATCTATGGTTAGTGGAAAATCTATATGGTTTTAATTGAAAGTTGTACAGCTATAGGCTTTGCTCAATTCCTCCGATACTGCCGTCATTACTGGTTGCGCCACTATTGAAAATTTAATTTTCCTTTGTAAATGGAATATGTCATAATAATGAGTATTTTATGGAAGCAATCCCACTTACTTCCTGAGTGGGAGTACTTCCTCATTCTACCAAACAAAATTAATTCGACTAGCTCAATAAAGAAGTTATAGGCAGAAGCAATAAAACGGACTTAAGGAGAGTGAATAAACTTAAAAGCTCAATTGAAACTTTCGCGAAACTTTCAAACCTAATATTTATTTGCTGCAGTTATTGACTCTGTTGTTGTCCAGCCAATAGTTTTCACTGCTTCATAAATTCTTACATTTGCAACCAGATTCTCTTTTGTAATAGGATTCTAGTCGTGATAGTCCTTAGTAATGCTCCAAACTAATCTATTCATCCTTTCAATACTGTTTTCATGATGCAGAGGCACAAAATATGTAAATAATAAATAAAATTTAAATCTGTAAATAATCCATCTATCAACATATTTCTGTGAAGCTATTTATGAAAATGGCTTGAATAGACGAACCGAATAAAATGTTCGAAAGGAATAATTTTTATGCATAAAGAAATATTTTTATGTAAATCATATTAACTAAATGATTTAGTTTGGATAAGGAGCAAAAACAAAATGGAAAGCTTAGCTAAACTTTGTTTCTGTAGAACTGATCCAATCACTGCAGAAGAAAGTTAACGCGTGTTTTATAGTTTCTCCACCAGCATCACCGTACATAAAACTGGCAGGCACTAAGATGACGCGGGAGTCTTACCTGGATATAACTTCGTTTAATCCTCCTTATGGTGTCTCAACCGAAATATTTTATTAGGAGCTAAACTAAGGTAAGCCTAGGTACCAACCAGGTTAATCCATGGCCAATTTGGAAAAATACTAATCCAAATATTAGGCTAACCTACTGAAATTTAGGTAAGTTACAATGGTGACTTTAAATAGAAAAATGATGCAATAAGGGAATTACATTATCTGATGACCATTTTATACCCCACGATTTGAAGTTGAAAAAACTTTTATTACCCACTAAAAATAAATAACCAGGTTCATCAGTCCCTTATATTGCAAAACGCAGTTTATACGCTGCACGAAAATGTCGTAATCAATGTAATCTCATCATCCAAACTATTTTGAAGGAGAGTGAATTGGCATAAGATTATTCACCTTCCCCCTATAAAATAACAAACATCAATTATTTACAATTAAACAGAATATGAAATTTATTTCACGCAAAATCTGTATGTAAATTAAATGTTATTAGCCTAAGCGTCATTAGATTATCATAATGCATGAAGAATGCTGAAAAATAATTTTGCAAACCGCGAATGTTATTTAATATCACTAATGCACTACGTACAGCTGAGGTATTCATGGTATTATATTTTAGTCATTGAAGAGTGGATCATCAGATGGCTCCCCCAGATGCGAGTAAGAGCAAAAAAGAAAGCACTATCACAGCCCGACGCATCGGTTTTCCCCTTCCCTGTTTACTTTTCGGAGAGTCAGCCTTGGAGCCGAGTTCAATCAATCTCTCAAGCGCGACTCATTGCGGTTGTAAATCTATTCATTTGGAAATATTATCAGCCTTAAGATTTACGGCTGAAACCATGACTTAGCGAAACCTCATCCCAGCGGTAGCATGGCACAAACCTCTGCTGAGACTTCTTTCTTAAATAACGTATTTTTCCACGCCAAATCAATCAGATGCGTGTAAGGGCCATTAATACAAATGAAAAGATGGACATTTTTCTCTAAAAATACGCGTCTAAGGAAATATTCTTCATTAAATCACCTTAACGACCCAATGATTTATGAACGTATTAAGGCTCTTTTAATATTTTATGAAATTTACAATGGCTCCTACAAATTTCTAAGTGTATCAAATCAAAAAACTGTCGAAAACACGTCATTTTCATTTAAGTTATGGCTATAATTTCAAGAAATAAACGAACGGACGTTAACAGAAGTTCGGAAATGAACTCAAATCCGCACTATTCGGGGAGCACAAGCAGGTTTGATGAATAAAGAAAAAAGACTAACCGCACCCCCTCCTACTCTCTTTTTTTAAACATTTGGTATAATTTTGTTTCAAATCAATGGTCCACAAACTTATAAAACACCTCTGTAGAATCTCAGATATCAGGCACCAGAGGATTCAACAGGTCTTAAAAAAATACAAGTGGCAAAAGAACCTCAGACAACAACTATTAATATGAAATAAAGTGGAAAAGTATATAATTTTTTATTGTATCAACTAAATAGGCTGTTTGTTGGATAAAATACGGATAAAAAGCTATATATAAGCGTTTCACCAAAAAGCAGTGCTGAGTTGAATAAGATTTAAATAAGAAAAAATCCTGTTCACTTATAATACTGCCAGTGGCTAATAACTAACTGGAGTTGGAAGTAAGTCTAAGAAAACTAGGTAACTCGGTCAATATAAATATAATTATAATAAAGACATTTTCCTCTGGTGGCGAAATACTTTTGGAAAACTTTAAGACTCAAAGATTTTTCTATCCCCCTTTTTTTAGCACTTAAAATAAAAATCACAGTATTATCTATTTATGGTTTTCATTAAATAAAAAACTTTTCAGAATTTATTTTTAACATGCTTAAACGGTTTATGACACAAAGATGGTAAGAGGAAATCCGTGCACGTGTGATAAATACAATTATAGCTTGCAGTTTTTTTTTATTCTTTTCCCTTCGGATTTCTTTATCTGTGTGACCGTTTATACCTATTTGTTTTTTTCATTACATCTTCTATTCACCTTAATCAAGGAAACACTTTGAATGATTTCGCACTATGAAATTTAGCAATTTTTACCTCTTATGCCTAATACAATAGGTTAGAGGCCTCTTCTGCCGAGGTGGCGAAAATTAGCTGCCATGCTTGAAACGTACGTGTCCTCTCGTCGCCTGGCTCCACGCCGTTTGAGGCTGTGGTTCCTTTGACTCGAACTTCACCACCAAACATCAAAGCTACCCGCTAATTGCATGACTCAAACTTCAGATTTGCACCTCAGGGGGATCGTTCCTGTCTAATAGGAGCAAGAAAAATCGTGTATGCTTTGAGCTAAACTGTCGTGAATACTTCAAAATTACTTGTTGGAAAACGCGATCATTTTTTAAGCGAACATATTGCCTTAACAGCATTTTCAGCGCCGCAACCTATTGTCATTGTCAATGAGCAAGCTTCATCACAAAATGAGCGGGCTCTAGAAACGTTTTCCCAAATGGGTTATAAGAGCATGCAACCATGTCATAGTATTTGTCAACGCCTAGTACAGGGCTCAGGTGCAATGCGGGAAAGTACGTCCTCTGAGGAGCCTTTAATGGCATTTCCCGCAGGATGGAGCACCTGGTAATACCTTATTCCTTCGCAGCGTAGTGGGCATCGAGTCGCATTCAGGAGTTTTCTCCTTACTTTCCTATTAGTTATACCAATATTTTCCCACACCATGGAAAACATGCGACTAAATGTGATGAAAATATAACTTGAGTGACGTGTCATCCTTGACGAATTATTATGAATAGGGCTATTTTTTTCCTGGAGGCAATTTTTGAGTCTTAAGCGTCAAGGGCGTCCACCACAAGAAGGATAAAAATGAAAGGAATGTGAGGAGCCACGACGATATGACGAGAGGAAGATGGTGTAAGAGTGGACGGGGAAAACTTTTGAGACCGAGAGAGAGGGGCGGGCAGAACAGGGGACTTGGTTGTGGACACCGGTTCCCTTCGCAATGGGAGAGGACAGGCCAAAGAAATAAATATCGGATCTGGAGTGGAAAATTTGAGTAAGGGTTTTGAGAGGGGAGCATCGCGAATGGAAGTCCGAAGAATGCGCGTGTAGGGGGAGCGTGGGGGCAGGGAGAGGAAGCCGGGCGGTGACCCTACGGAGGGAGAGCAGTATACATTTGTGCCAACATTACCGCTCCACTCATCCGTTTCCAATCCATACCCCTAGCACACGTAGAGAGACAGAAAAATATCGACGCATTCGAAACTTAAAAATGTACATCTTTTCCTGGTTCTACGTTCTGAGCGCCAAAGAACGTTAATTCATCCATATTGCTCACCAAATAGAAAAACGTATTGCTGGAAGTGTTCCAGGTTGCAATAGTATCCTCGTTATCATGTTATCAAAGGAAAAATTAGGAATGATTAGGTTCGATCATATCTATCAAAACATATATGTTGATGCAAGCAATTCAGCCCAGTTATGCATGTGATATAGTATTTTATAAGTGTAGTGTAAATTTTTACATTCCTAAAGTTCAATATTTGCTTAGTAAATAATTTAGCATAATTATAACCTTAATATATTTGTTCGTAACCGATATTTACATTGAATAATATCACTTTCATCGATATGAAATATATATGCACGGAGACCATGTCCGACATTACAAAATAGTATACCTACTCTCTAATACCTACTCTCGCATACTGGAATTGTAAAAATATTTTAGAAAGGCATTTTTCCTCACCACATGTATAGTATAATTACTTTCCAATGCTATGTCTGGTGATGCACTACATATTTAAGGTTTTCACACTGAAAATATTCTCGGTGGAATCAGAATCCAGCCTCGCTGCTGTAATAGAGACATTTTTTTGAAACTGTCCTCCCACAAAATGTATGCAACAACATTATAAATTATTTAATTTTAATTTTTGCACTTATAATTATAAATAATAATACTTCCTATGATGAGTTTCAAAACAATGAAATATGTTTTACAGAAATTATTACCGTGTCATATGAAATCCCTCTGCCCTATGAAATCCCATATGATCCCTATCAAAACGGGCATGAGACGTCGGTATATAAATGCGCATCCAATTTTAATTCGATCAAAAAAACGATGTTTTCTCAAGCAACGCATAAAGTTTTATTCGGTAAAGATATTTTATCAGATAAAAATTATTTCAATAGATTTTACAACACACGTTTAGACTATCCCTCAACTACCTAAAGTCATCCGAATATCAGGCGGAGAGAATAGCAACAACAACCAATCCGTAAATCTTAGGGATTTACTCTTTTGTATGCCATACGCAGTTTACTATTCTTTTTTTTGTAAAAAATATTTATGCATGGATTTTTGACTGATTTTTTACCGATATCCATTATGAAGTTTAGTATTTTACATATTTAAAAAACATTTTTGGCCCCAATGGTGAGTCGATGATGAGTAATCGTTAAATCTGCGGGTGGAACAATGACTTATTAACGTACTACCATTAGTCCTATTTTAATTTTTTTCAATAAGTATTATGCATAACCAATGAGTGTTAGCCACAGGCGATGGTTTTCGTTTAATTGATATTTACTTCTGGAAATTCTCCTCAAGGTTGAATCATCAACTACACCATCAATTCTGGCACTAGTTTATTGCTACTCCCAACTTAATTATATCTAGGTATATATTTCAATCCCTATTGTTGTCATTTTTCTTCGTCTTTGTCTAGTAATTTCCCCTACCTCAAATTCCTATGTTTATGAATTATATTAATTGGTTTTATATGAAACTTTATCCCATCGTTTCCAAGTTTGCTATCGGCGGACTCATTTTCAAAACCTTTCTTAAAGAATGATTAATTTTAATTGTTATTACAACTGTAGGAAAATTACAACCAACTTTGCTAATGCAAATTGCTTCAACTTAATGATATAAAAGCATTTTTTTAAATCTGTTAATCCATAAATTTTAACACCAGATTAAAGATATTTTACTGTTAACTCCTCTATTGAAGACTTGATAATTTCATTTTCAATTTTCCCGTCATATTTCTAACATTGCATCCCTATCTAAAGTCATCCGAATATCAGCAGGAAGAGCAAACAAACCAATAAGTAAATCTTAGGGATTTACTTGTTTGTAGGTCGTACGCAGTTTACTGTTCTTATTCGAACAAAAAATATTTTGTATCGATTTTCCAATTGTCTTTTACCGATCCTCATCATGATGTTCAATATTTTGCATATTAAAAAAAATATTTTTGGGTCCAAGTCCCTTGCAGCATTCGTAATTTAAATACAGATCGCATCACCACAAACAAGAACATAAAATCTCATGTTTCCATGGTATTTCTTTTTAATGACTTGATGCTGAAAAATTCGTAAAAAAATACACTTGCTTCTCTTTTCTAAGTTCAATAAACCTATGCTGGAAATTTATACTTTTTTTGTATCTTTTCAATTCAATTTCCGTTGCCTTGGTCCTTCCAGTCTACTACTCTTCGAGGAATTGTTCCTTAGCATTTTGCATTTTCTCTCATCCATGTGTATTCATCCATCATATTTATAACATAGCAACCCTACCTAAAATAATCCAGTACAAAAATGTACTGCATAATTCTAGTTAACAAAAATATTATTCAAAAAATGTTATTTCCGCAAAAAATTGGACAAGTGATGCGATAATGTGGCTTGAAATACTCTAGTGTGGCACTCGACTAATTATAGTTGACGGAACACCAGGATGAGCGAATTGAGATGACGAGAATGTATTGTGGCATAGTGTCGATATGCATTACGCTGGAGGGGGTGGGGGGCCGATGGGCGGGGAAAGAGGATATTAGTGTGGTGGGCGTGAACTTCACTTAGAATGTTACGGGTACCAATTCTAAAGCGCGCGTGCGTAGCCTCCAGCGTGGTGGGAGTGTGCGTTTGTGTGCGATGGCTGTAAAGAATGATGTCCCCTGGGAATCGAATAGGGGGGACACGGGCATGAGGGGAAAAGGGAAGGGAGGAGAAGGGAGGCGGGGATTCATTGGGGAGAGGGGAATCGCGGTGTGCGAGAGTGCTTCGTGTGTTGGTGGGAGGGCGCACTGCTCACGCAGGCGAAGACAGACAATGGGTTGCCGTGGAAACAGACAAGTGACGAAGAAGGATGCGAAGAAATGACAAAAAGAAGGCAATCAATTTGGTACCCCATCTCCTTCCCTCTCCCTCATTCTCCCTTTTTTTCCTTTCTCTCTCCACATCCTCCCCCAAGCATCAACACGTCGCTTTCATTCCACATCCCTGTTGTATATAATTCTTTTGTTAGCCCTTTTTCTAGGTTTTTTTTTCATTTAAACCACTTTTGTTAAGTCTTACTCAAGCTATGCTGTACTATTTTCGGTAAAATTCTTATTGTGTTTTTTAAAATCTCCCATTACCTACCTACTTCTTCGCCAAAACAAATATACATATATACAGGGTCACTAAGGAGACACAATTATACCTGCATTACAAAATACACAGAATTCATAGAAAAATTATTTTTTTAAACTTTGTCCATGCTATTTTATGACTATTGAAAATGAAGAGCATGTATATCCAATCAGTGATGGAGGGAGGGCGAGAGCGAGGGGATCAGATCATTGGGAGATCAAAGAGGGAGCCGCCCCATCCCCCCCCCCCCAATTTGCCTCCTACCGATGTGAAATCGTAGAATAGAGATAATTCACCAAGGGTACCCGCTTACTCATATTCAGAACACTTCCTACGCTATTTTAATATACATTTAGCTCCATAAAATTCTATTAGGACCCGCAAACTATAGAGTTCTCCTTATGGTGCTCAACGAAATGTAATTCGATGGTCGATTATTAACACTGCGCAATTAAATTATTTAAGAATTATAAAAACGTGCTATCAAGTGATGCACATGTATGCATATATTCTTTTTCGTATCTTTTCCAGGCATGTTATTTCAAAGTCTACCTGTTGAGAGTTGGAAAAATACATATTTTACCCACAAACTCTAAAGTCCATTTAATGGAGTGTAAGGCCCCCGTGCCCATTTAAAAACCAAAGGAACAAATTATTTTACCAATCATGTGTCTTATGAGTGTTAATTAAAATAGCTTCGCAGGAATTCAATTAATACGACGTCATTTTAGCTCGACGCAGAGCTTTTTGGCCAAACCAGACATGAAAAGTTAAATGTTTAATGAAAAGACTCTATAGATCTCCGTAATGTCCCCCATTAAATTTAATCTTATGATCGGTAGTTTATATTTCTCGGTTAAGAGTGCACCATCTCATAAAACGATTACTTTGTACTACCTTTATCCGTAAATATCTCTTCCGAACTTGGAATTTTGTTAATAAAGTCACGCCAAAACAATATGCGGCATAGTAATCAAAACAATCAGTAGACATTCATTTTCTGTCTTTTCATGACACAGAAATTTCAAGTGAGTGTTTATGTATGCTAATATAAATAGAGCAAAATCAAACTTTCATGCCTCGATTTTGTTTCAAGTGGACCGTTATACGCTATTATTGTATATAGTTTCCTTTTTCCCGCATTTACACTGTGTAATTATCACTGAAATTCTTTCAGATAATATCTCCTCTTTCTAATGCTTTTCTTTTCCTTACAAGACGAGCTTATATGTTCTTATGTTAGTTATACGAGCTCTTATGACTAACATAAGAACTTAAAAACAGACGTCTTTAAGGCAAATCGAAGGCAGACGAAGGGGATTTTTCTTTATTCCTCAAAGTTCTAGAAATTACATGTTTTTTTTCTTGAGACTTTTACTCGGCATATATGCCTCTATTGTTTCGATTATCTCGGATTGAAGGTTTAATTTTTTCACGGGTCCTAAAATTTTTCAGGAGTCCTTAAAAGGTCCAGTCTACAAGCTCATTAGTTGGAGCCTAAAAATTATCTTATACCTTTCATGGATTTAACCTTTTACCTACCTACTATTCTCCCTGGTTCCTCCTTGGTATCATTCATTTCAATTCTGATCTCCCTTTATTTTCTCAGATAAAAAGGCCTGCACTTCCCTTGAATATTAAGCTCTCTCGCTTCCCGACCCTTATCAAGTTAGGTCCAACTTTCTCTTTTCATCATATTGTTTTATTAAATTTTGTGCATATTCTTCACCGCGTTCCGGCTTCAATATATCTATACCTTAGATACTGGAAATTGCACGTAACCTATTGCATAATTTTCGAAATATCAATGTGGCACAATAAATTAGGACAGATCTGTGCGACATAATAAAAAAGATGGAAAGGAGGACAAATTAAATCGCAGTCCTCTTTTCCCGAATTCAGTTTAATTCTTCATTTCTGGTATCTTATAGCTCCAAACGCACACAGCCCCTAGGAAGATTGATTAATCCTCTGTGGATATATGCAGATTTCATGTTCTTTTTCTGAGAAATTGCATCGAGTCAGATGTATTTTGGTAGGGAAAAATATTATATTAGAGATGCTAGAACAAAATGTTTAAAGAAGACCTCAATGTTCATTCCATTGAACAGTATCCCTTCGTTCGGTAGAAATCAAGATAAGAGGTCTGTCTAAAAAGAATCCGACCTTCGGCCGGGAAAAAATATTGCATGCCTGACGGGTTTAGGACCGTAATCCCCTTCAAAGTAGGAGTCTTGTACCTTCACCCACCTAACCCCTGCAACCACAAACTTCTACTTCTGCAAGCAATACTTGATACAGCATCTCTGCTCTACATGTTCTTTCATGATGGACATCCTGGACATAGTGCGGCACATTGGCTACCAAATCTCTCTCACAATGACTACCAAACAGCGATTGACGCGTAAGACGATGCTGAAAAAATTCAGGCATACACATATAGATATCTCTTGAAGCAAGAAGGGACCTTATGGTCTCAGTCCCGAATAACGAATTATAGGATAGGATATATCTATCTATTCCTTTCCACCTTGGGAATTAGCACTACCCTACCGTCATGATTTGGCACTTAAAAATGTAAGGTCTGAACCTTTTTAGGGTGGCCTCGAGCTTGGTTTAAAAGGTACTACCCAATATCAGGATACCCAACAAAAATGTCAGGTGGTATGAGCAGCGTCACGCAACGGTAGGAGGTAAGCTGTGGTATTGACCAATACCTAACTTCTAACATTATACGAAAATGCAGACAAAACCGGGAAATATGAAT
>LYUA01000570.1:570738-582753 GCA_002093875.1 Calopteryx splendens | reverse complement strand
TCCCGGTTCAGGCGAATGATTTTTTCACTGTGAATTTTTCGCATATGTAACCTCCAGTTGAATTTCGTCGCTAGGAAAAGCGTACATAAAGTATAATTCCCCCAAAGTATAAATTGTGTCTAAGCTCTATGCAGTACGATGAGTTATTTCTACAGAGAAGTAAATAACACTACGCCCATCTTGGTGAGTTATTTTATTCTAATATGAACGTATAAAAGTCCCAGGTAAATANNNNTGGTGAGTTATTTTATTCTAATATGAACGTATAAAAGTCCCAGGTAAATAAATAAGAATATTTCAAAATAATGACACATTCAAGCCTAAAAATCAATCAGAAATTGAAATAAGATTACTGGCGCGTGATGGATATTTATTATATTAATTCATTACCTGTTTAATACGTAGATTATACACTTAGCTGTGTTAAACCCGTTTTATGGAAATTTGTATCGATTATTGTGGCTTAAAAAATAAACATCGATTACCACTTAATGAGAAAATTAATCTATAATGGATTATTACGGGTTTGAGTAGAGTTTGATGTCTTTTTTCTCACAAAAGCTGTCTTGTTATTGTTATTTAGACTGTGAAATCTGTATTATTTTAATGACAATAAGCAAAAAGAAGAAGATTTTCCATTAGCTTTTCAATAATTCCAATGATAATATGAGTTAAAGGTACAAATTTATGTCATGTTATCAATCACAAGCAAATTGAATCGGAATTAAGTGACGAAATTGAAAAAAGATTACTACTGACTGGTTAAATTTTAAAAAATATTCAAACACGAATGAGGCTTTTTATGTGCATTAACTACTTTGGAAATGAAAGAAGAATCTCAACTAAAAAATAAAATGTCATTAATTCAGCTATTCCTTTAGTGAATAGTTAAAATGTCATGAAGAATACCATTATCGGCTTATTAGCAGTGCATTCAAACCTAATACTATAGCTTATCCCAAAAGGTAATGACAAATTTACCCCAAACTAGAAATCAACGAAAGCGGATTTTCATGGATTAGATTATTTATGCAGGCGTCACTATCTAATGGAACATTGTTTTCCTCTGTTATTGATCATGTCTTTCTCTCTACATGAAAACTCTCATCAAACTCCAGGGCAGATATTGCCCAAAACATGGGTGTCAAAACTTCAGATTTATCAAAAAGCCGTTTATGTTCCAGGATTTAAATGCCAGGAAAATAATTCTCTGTATACATTCTCGTAATACCAAATTTTGCTATAGTAGTTCCTATATCCCCTCAGCTTCTCATTTTTCAGATAGAAATCCTTTTTTCATGGTGAGAGAAGAGACGGTTTATTTACGCATGAAAGCGGAAAGTTATCGATAGGTACCTTTTTGATCGACAGAAGAGGAAAAAAGTTTTGGAATATCCAAAGTGATTTAAATCAATATAGCAAAAAGTTTCTGAAAAAATTAATTTATAAAAGCTTAAAAAGGTACTTACCGAATTATGGTGTTCGGAAAACAGGGGTCACTCGTCTTCAGACTGAATGATCTCCTAAAAAGCAAAAGAGTAGACATTGAGTTCACCTACAAAAACAGCGCGACATTGAATGAATATTACGATAAAAATACACAAAAAGGCGATTAATTATTGAACTCCTGAGAACGACAGTTGTATAAATCTCCTCTGTCCACAGATAGTTGTGGATTTCGGTCATGCAAACCATTTTTCAATCAATAATGGTAACAGGTTTTGGAATTATAATCTCCACGCAAAACACTCAGGTTTTATGCCCCGTTAATAAGTGATTTTCATTCCGTATTATGAAGGAAAGAAGGGCGGGTATAACATCGCATTCCAGCCATCGAATTGGCCCTAAAAATAAAAAAATTCGTAAAACATTAAATAACACAAAAATACAAGCTCATTAACAGTCCTCTAGTTAAACTTAGATTTTGGACGATGGGTACATAAAAAGTCTTATAAATACATTTCAGAAATAGTATAAGCATCCTATGAATATGACGATAAAGATACACATAAAAAAGCAAATAATTACTATCATGATACGAAGACGAATAATCAATTTATTCTTATGGACACGCACAAACATAGACATAAAAAGTAACTAGCACACACACGCATACATGCATTACAATCAGTGAAGCTAAGAGAGTATAAATGTAAAACTACGAGTGGACCTGGGATACCGAATGAGGACTGCACGCCGCAAATTCATTTAATTCGCATCGTTTTTATCATTTTCTGTGTATGAGAGAGATCGCTTGTAGCTCTTGTGGTTTGATCTTTGAGCTAGTTCCCCCAAATGGAACCGCTTTCTTTCAGTTCTTAAGATATTCAAGAACACCGCACGCAATTGAGTTTGTTATTTTACCCCATTTAGTAAAGATTATATGAAGAGGAAGTTCAGGGTCGATTATTATCGAAAACATCGCCGATTTGTTACTAAATATATTAGCATTGAATAAAGGCAAGATTCATCACTACCATAAGCCTTCATATTACTGGTTTTACAGAAATTTAAACGTTTTTATTGACCGGGACTAAGGGCCCAAGTTTATGCCTAGGTATACACGCATCGTTTAGGTAAAGTAACACACTCTGAAAGAAAAGATACATGATAAGCTTTCTTATCTGAGAATGATTCCCCTATGGTACTCACCAAATTATTGAATTTAATGAAATTGTTCACCCTGGTGTTATCTTACCTGCTCCATCTCACACTTGGCGTATTTCATTAGAGAACCAATTCTAATTCTCTTAAAAAATTGTCACTCAAGATATCTCACCCACTGTACTGTGAGTTTTCTCTGATTTTACTTATACATACTTAAAAAATCATGAGAAGCTAAACTCGCAAGATTTTTCATTTTCGTAGTTTTAAATTCACCCATGTCCCTCATCCTAATTCTATTCATCCATCGCCCTTATGGGCTCAAACCCTTGCGTATTGAAAGGTTATGTATTTTCATGAAGCGTGAAAAGACACGCAGTAGGAAGGCAAATAGTAAGGTCAAACCTTTCCTGTGAAACCAAAATAAAAAACCCCATAAATCCAAGAGTTTATTTCCTTTGTTCAGGAAAAACTACGAAAAGCTTCACCAAAAGTTCTTTCCGGCTGCTCGCCTACATAATTTCTTCATCACGAGTGAAATAACTTAAGAAGAGTTTGGTACTGTTATCTTGGTACCGAGAAAAACGTAGATTTTTTGCCCTAAGTAGGTATCTCTACCAAAAAACCGGTAGCTAAGTTTCGCACTGGTGAAGTGAAGTGAAGTGAAAAACTGTGACTCAATACTTGGCAACCCTGTGATTGTAATCACAGAGCTGTAACCGTTCCTATGACACGGACACAGAGTTCGCAACCGTTGTTTGTGCTAATCACAATCGCACTCACTGGCGAGGTGTGTACCCTCTCTTTGTACAGACTGACAGTCACAAGGGACAGCTTTGTGATTACGATTAGTATAAACAGCCGTTGCGAGTTCTTGTCATCTTCTTTTATTTACCAAATGATGAAAACCGAAGGACAACGGGTGAAATTTGTAACTCAAAAATTTTGTAACTTCTTCACGGCGGTAAATGGAGAAATTTCGGCATTTACTTTGAGTAAGCAAGAATACTGTGCAGGATATCGACAGTACATTGAAAAAATATGAAATACAAACTCTCTACTGTGACACTGCTGCAATAGTTCTAAACTGTCTATTCTTGAAGAAATAGCTCTAAAAAATCCAGTCCAGCTTTATTAATTACCAAATGAATACGAATAAGCGAAACAAGTATTTTAAGTTTATGGGCATCACATTCCATGCTTGTCAATACCAATGCCATCCGCTAAGCCAATAATCACGGCCAGCTGAAATTAAAATGTGATCGCCAGCAACAGTTTATAATCACTGACATTTTCAAGGAGTGGTCACAGTTAAGGGTGTGATGGGAAAATCACAGTTTATCTCATCAATAATTCATACCATAGGCAACAATAACAAAGCGCCAATTCCTAGTTCGTAGCCCTGGATACCAAGACATGTAGCCTTCTAAAATATTAATAAACAGCAGGGGTTGGTATTGGTGCCCTGGTGCCGATAAATACCAAGGCTTCTTGCCTTAGGTATGGTATCTAGGCACAGCCAACGATTCTTGCTCTATATACTGGTGCCTTCTAGGATTCTTGCCCTACGTAGTGGTAACTAAGCACCGCTACCTAGGATTCGTACTCTAGGAGCCGTAGCATGGCACCGATATATAAATAGTTTTCTTGCCCTAGATACCAAGCTAAGGAACCATTTTTAATGCCAATAAACACCAGGGATTGATACATGTACCGAATTTCGGTTAAATACCTAGTTTTCTTGCCATAGGTTCCAAGCCCTGATCCTAAAGTTGTTAGACGCTGCTCTTCACTAAATTCTTCTATCGGAATACCTCTCCATGTTTACATATTAATTCTCTTTGACGTCTGTCGTTAATTTTTCCATGTGTCATTCTGGGTCAACTTAGAAATTCGTCCCGTTCACATTTCCTTCGAGGTCTTCATCAGCTTATAGTGTCTCAAATGACGCTCAAAGGAGAGTTACTCATTCTTCTTTACAGAGTTTTCATTAGACGTCTTCGTTCTCTCACTCTTCGCAGATCCGCTCCGGTAGTTAAGCTATCCGTCCATTTGAATGAGCCGTCCAAATGATGTCGTCATCACTTCAAAAATGTATTTGCATGCGTTGCCTCTCAGATGCTTTCGCGCATACATTTGTCTTGTCTACTCGTACGTCCCTGGCTAATCAACAAGATGTCAAAGGAATTACGGAGATGGAGGCAGCGCATGCTACCGCTGAAGAGAAAGCAATTGCATGAATGCATGTCATAATAAATTTTGTGACTGCAGGAGACAGGAATACATTTTCCAGTGAAGCTCTCGAGGAAGAACGGGAGAAGGTGTCTCGGAAAAAGTTAACATGTGGAGGGAAAAAACACGGAGTTATCGAATAGTGGTGAATCGCAGTAGACGGAGTGGTGATAGAATATTAATAGCAGGACTAGGACACGTAGTGAATGCGAGACCGGAAGGGATTTCGCAATTAATTAAACTATATCGTGGTCTGGTAAAAGGCATGAAGACGTCAAAAACAAGCACCTATAGCTTCCAGAAAGCAAATACAAGTCAAGAGATTAATGGCAATGACGAGTACTTATCTATCTTGAAATAAAATACATATCAAGAGATGGAAGAACTGAGTTTCTAAAGTGATTGTGTGGAGGAGCCAACCATCAAGAAGATATAATTACAATTCGTAGGAAATAGACTGCAGGAATTAATTAGGAATAAAAATCGCAGAGAAAAGGAAGGTAAAGTTATTGTTTTGATAAGTTTAACTGAATTTTGTTATTCTGAGCAAGAGGAACAATTATCATACTTTTATGATTACATAGCACTACAATAGCAGACACAGGCGTCAACAAGATTTAGTCTTAACGTATTTATTTGCGTAAAACGTATTATATTTCGGTGCACATAGAGGGGTCACGTCGGCGCCTGCGATTCTAGATCATCGCTTCGCCTATGTTTTCTCACGGAGCTTAGCGCTTACTTCGATTGGAAGGGAAAGTATGTCCTTACATGAAAAAAAAGAATCCTCAAAAAAAGTTTGAAAACTGGTAAAATGATTACCACAAAAAACACCTATGATTTTCTTCCTCTCACCATTTTGAAGGCGTGCTGAGTGGTGATGGATTATTGAAGAATGTGATAGAGGGATCTTATAATCCATTCGCTCCCTCTCCCTCCTTTTCTAATTCGTATAACGATGGAATGAAGGAAGGTAGGAAGTATGCAGAAATGAAGAAAGGATTACTGAAGGGGTTTGTCCATCAGAAACCTACCTTAACCGGTAGATTACCATTGTAAATAAAACCATTTTGAACATTTGCTTTTTCTTGAAACACTCAACACACCCAAAAGAAAAAATATTCTTAGAAATATCTATCAGCGCCTAACAACATGCAAGAATTAAAAATGCCAAAATAAATTAAAAGAATTATTAAAAAAATAATTCAAAAAGCGTATCTTATCGGCGTGACGTTTTGCGTAAATTTGCGGCTCGGTTGCATCATACACCAAATTGTATATTTATCCATTGAATGAATCTATTATAGGTAATCTACGAGTTAAATGTCGGTCATTGACCGTCCCTAACATGGGCTACGTATTAAATACATTGTTTCCTCTACACTAGTTTCTTATTCCTCTTTTAATCCTTTCTGCCCCTATTTATCCCGCCCAAAATTTTTAGTTTCCTCCTTCCTTTTCCCTGATTGCTCAGCATTCTCCCTGATATCACGGCTTTGAACACTCCACTGCATCTCAATATCGCATCGAGACATTTTTTCTTCCTTCATCGGATTTCACTTAGGAAAATGTACTCTTCTCCCACCATATATAAAAAATTCTCGTTAGTTACTATCTTTTCTCAACTTACATACTTCATTATTTATTGACGACATCGTCCTATTTTAATTTAACTGATATCTATTGTAAGCATGCGTTGTGGTTTAACTCAAGCATTTGAAAACCAACAAGTTTGACCGATCTTCGCTGGCCTCACACAACCCGGGAAAAAAGTTACCGGTCCACCACAAGATACCGCTTGGAAGGCACGGGTGTACCTCTTGTGAAGGTATTTTGCCCTGCCGAGCTATTAAGAACTCCAGAAGGGTTTCAATTAATTGCCATCCTATCGAGAGGCTCTTGGTTCCACCACGATGACGTTCAATTAAGGCATGGCAGGGCCTCAAGATACGCGCCCAATTCTCTCACCTGGCATCGAACTCTCCCCCAACCCCGGGCGCAGCACTGCTAGCATCTCTCCCAAGGGAAGAGGGGGCTTCCATTTGCTCTACTTTATAAAGTAGAGCAAATGGAAGAGTTTGCGTTCATTGTAAAAACAATGAACCCAGTATTAAGGTCACTAGGAGGAGGATATCCTCAAAAATAGCACCAGCAAAGACAAGAAACTTTATTTCAGGTAGGTAGAGTAATTAAACACGTGAAAATATATTAAAACATTGTTATGTGGAACAATTGCTGCATGTTTTGAAAACCTGGTTTATGAGGAAAACGAATTACCATAGAATTGAGGCTTTAGAAATACATGGAAAAAAGCAAAAATAAGCAGGAAAAGGAAAACGAAACAAATAAGAATTATAAATGGTAGGGGAAGACAGGAACTTGTTGAGGAAAATCGGTACAAGCAAGAAAAAGTGAATGGAGGATTAGCTCAGAGACAATGTATTTTGAAAACTTCGAAGGAAGAAAGAAATATGGGTCAGCAGGAAAGGAAACGAAATGCATGATGGTAGGAATAATGAAAGACTGATTGGATGAAAAAATAACGAAAGAAAAAATTATTCACAGTGAATTTTGCATTGTAGGCATCCTTAAGGACACGGAATTCAGGGATGTTTTTAGGAAGCTTATGGCGATTTGTAGCATTTCTCACGAAACGTTTAAGCCCTAAAAATAATAGGCGCGCAACGCAAAATCGATGAAAAATTTCATTAAAACTAGAAAGGAAATAAAAAGTTAATTTGTATAATATTTAGGTTGGTTTCTCTGATTATAACATATATTTCGATCATTTAATAGATGCTCGCTCGTTTGTAACGCGTTAAATGACAGCCACAAAAAGGTGATATGCTGTAAACTGCTCACAAATAAGTAGTTAGTATTTTGCGGAACAGCAGTTTCTCTTTATTTTCGCATCCTTTTTATTGGTCATTTACCGGTTAATGTAGGTTTCAAATGGACGCACTCCTAAAGTAACCTTTTCTTCATTTCTACGTAACTCCTCCCTCCCTATACCAGGAGAAAATATTATTAACAGCCGGAAAAACATTCCTGGAAGTAGGAAACCTCTTTGTTAAAGCATATATATGGAAAACATGTCTCAATGGTGGTGAGATTTGGAAAATAACTACTGCAGAAAAGAGAAGTTTGGAATCAGTTGAAATTTAGTGTTATAGAAGAATGAAAGAGATCGACGGACGGATCGTATAACAAACGAAGGGATGGTAATAAGAGTAGGAGAAGAATATAAGGGTGGTTATCTTTGAAGACAAAAACCTTATCAAACGCATGTTTAGATACGAGGAAGAAGGTAGTTGAGAGAAGAAAAAAATCAAATTAAGACGCTTAATAGAAATCATAAAAATATAATCAAAGAGGTCAAGAAATATGAAATTAAGTCGAGAAATAAGAAGACATAAGGAGTTTACCAAGGAAAAACAGGAGCTGAGAACTGTCTTTAACGAACCTTAGGATTAATGACCACTTATAATGATAACCTTTTATTGTAAAGAAACTTGGCCACTGAGAAAAGTCTGTAGATATTTGATATGCATGTGTAATATTGTTCCCTTTTATTTTGCATCATAAAGTTCCGTCAAGTGACACCATATACTATTGCAAGTCTTCATTGAAAACTCCGAACAAGTACGTCATTAAGTTTGAAAATTAAAAAAAATAGAGAAAAATTACGGTTTATACCTTTAATATTAAGTACAATATCTGTTTCCGATTACCTTCCTCAAAATTAAGCCAGAATATTAAATAGGTGAAGAATAAATTAATGGAGGTACGACCGTAAATATTTCTCCAAAGAAGTGCCACAGTTGCGGTGATTGGTGCAGTTAGAGGTGAAAAATAGCGGTGCTTTGAATCCGAGAAGAGAGTGGGAAGCCGGGTGTTCAGCATCGTATAGCATTCCGAAAAGCCGACGCCTTTTCAAAAATGCCAACCGTGGCCATAAAACAAGAAAGTCCTTCATCCTCCATTTTTGACGGCACCAGCGCGCTGTGTAGCAGTATTAATGAGAGGACACCGACAATGCATTCGGAGGGAGAGCGGCGAGAGATTCACAACCCCAAGAGATTCCTTCCTTCACGCGCCAAAACGACATTACCCTTCCTCCCCTCCCAACGTCTCATAAGTACTTCATGCCTACGCGAGCGCCTTTGAGGTCGTAATGGGGCACTTAAAAGTGGAAAGAGTGCCGGCGGAGGGGGGTGGTGACGACGGCGATGTGTGGGCTCTGGAAGGGGAGGGAGGATAGAGGGGTAGGCATTATATGGCCACGGGGGACTGACTGCTCTTCCTCCACCCCTCACTCGCCCCCCCTTCCTCCTCACCCCCCTCGGATCGAGGCCGATTTATTCCGCTCGAACGAGAGCACCCCTCCCCCACCTCCGAAGCCTCTGGATGGAACACCTCCACGAGACACGAGTGCGAAGGAAGAGAGTTTACTCATTTTTTTCCCTTCTTTTTTGACGCTCATGCGGAGGGTCTTAATAAAAAGAGGGGATGGCACCGCTCCCCAGAAGTCATCAACGTCCTAGAGGCGGAGGCCGTCGCCTTCACTCAAATGCGCTCGGAGATTGCGACTGGCTCTTAATCAAAACATTCAACGAAACGGTTGCATGCAGATGGTACGTTTACGTGGTATACTCTCCAGGCTGTGAGCGTGGCATCCTGGGGATAACGAGGGGGAATGCGTGCCTCCCCCTCGCCACAGGACTCCCGAGGATCCTCTCCTTCCACAATTTCATAAATAGTTACAAAATAAAAAAATTAACAACGTTATCTGGCTGAGGTTTGTTCAATAAATCTTAGTTTAAAATTTTTCATAAGCAGCTACCTAATATTTAGTGTATCTTTAACGAAACTAACGTAAACATGACTAATAAGGTAGGCAGTGATTTAAAAATGTTCACACGCAATTTGAGGCATGCTCTTCATTGAAACCTAAGCCCATGCTCTACTCCGAATAAGATGCGTCAGGGATAAATAATTGTTAAAGGACTATTAGAAATTTCATATAATCCAGTGGCGTAGCCACAGAATCCCGCTTACACAAGAATCGTTGACGTAGTCAAGAGCTATTGGTAATTACATATTGTGCGGTATTTTTCTTTACGTTTAGGAAAGTATTAACAAAAATCCACTTGGTGTGGGCATAAAATCGTATAACTTTGCATCTTTCCTCTTCCCGTTTTTGAGCTCAATGTTAAAGCAATAAACATTAATTCACCTCCCCTCAAGTGGAAGAATAGAAGAAGAGCAGTTGTGGATGGGAGAGATCATAGATATAAAACAGGTTTACCCTCACTATTGACGTGACGTTTTGGACGGGAGGAATAACTTCTGGCACAGAGCGGTTGAGATCGAAGAGACATCTAAATGTTCCCGTTCCATTTTGTCCCTTCCTGATAATAATTCTATGACAATAACTACGTGCTCTAGGGTGCAGATTTATTTAAAAGAGAGAATTTATTTCAAACAATAGAGTAAGCCAATTCATTTAACGCTCAGGATTAGAATGATTCCCGCCCGAATTCATTTAATAATTTAGTCACTAATACTGCGCAGTAAATGCTGTTTGCGTCTTAATCTAACTATTCTTTACTGTATGTACCTATACTCTAATGAAGGCCGAAAAAATTAAAATGTATTTCTCTCGATAATTCTCACCAGGTTTCCTTGATAGTATCATAATATTATGCTGGTCTTCGAGCATTTACGGGTTCGAGCACATCTGCTCTGGTATTTCGTAGTAAACATACAATATATTTTACAATACATCATTTTGACCTTATAATTTCGATCCAAGTTTATTTAAAATCACACCGTTGAAACAATGATATCCTTAGATGTGTAATCATACGCCTGGGTGGTGTTTAATGATTAAAAAAACAAATGAAGGAAAAATAAGAGAACAAGGAATCACCTTAACAAGTAATTTAAAGGAATAAAAAACAGTAATTTCATGAATTACCGCGATGCAAAAATATTCAATCAATTCTATTGAATTTGTCCCTATTCATTAACAGGAAACGTTGCGTCACCAGTGAAAAGTAAAAACAAAATTATCGATCAAATAAATTATTGAACTAAGTTAAGTGTTAGAGAAAATCAAGTCGGATTAGCATCATGGATTTAATCTATAAGTGAAGTCGGAATTATACTTTTTCGGAGCAACATACAACTATATAAAAAAATAAACTCGTTTGCTGAAGTAAAAAAGTCAAAAGAGTGATATATCATAATATTCTGGTCACAATATGTATGACAAAATATTTTGAGCGATGGTTACGTGAAAATAGAATTCGCTAAAAATACTAAAAGAGAAAGAGATTTAGCATATTGAACGACATGAAGGTGGTGGAAATTATAAACAGCTGGGGAATGAATTAATGCAAGAAAAACTACGCTTGAGTTCTGATAGTGATTGTCAAAGACTGTTAAAAAAAGTCGATGAGTATCAAAGACTGTTGAACCGGTGGAAAACCTATCACATATTTTGTCACTATAAATATGCTGGAAAAATTTGGAGCCCTTTCCAGAAAAGATTGAGCCCAGAATTAAAATTAAGAGATAAATAGAAAGGGTCATCAACAACCTTCATGTAAGAATACGAGAGACAATAAATAGACCCCCAGGAATGGGAGGTACTGTGACATTTAAACACACCACACTTGATTAATCTTATTACAAAGGCTTTAATCCCGCGCTATTGCATACGACGTCGAGGAAACAATCTTTTTCCAACATTTAACCAGTAGATTTAACAATAATGATTAAATCAGAAAGACGTAATATGGAAAATAAAGACTTGAGAATTCATTCTTTCACCCAAATTAGTTACTATCACCACACAGTGATACACTAAATAATGAATTAAATCTTCCCTTAGCGGACTCCTTACACTACCTATATATTTTCATGTCTGCAGTCCCTGCCACAAGGCCTTGCGGCAGATATATACGCATGCATTATACCTTTATAGAACAAATAAAAACAAACTTGCGACGTGTTATTGCCAAAAAGGACTTCGCTTTCGATACCTATAGTAAGAGCCATCCCCGCTTCGACCTCTCATCCTTTGCGTCCAACCCCTTTCGGCGTAAGACACACACACTTACCCTTAAACCCTTCCCCCACCGTCCCCATTATCTCCCACGCCCCCTCACGATC
>LYUA01000570.1:541177-555279 GCA_002093875.1 Calopteryx splendens | reverse complement strand
CCGCGAGAGACCCACCACCGCCCCCCCCCCAAGCACACTCCAACTCCTTTCACTTTCATCCGGGACATACATTCTCCATGTTTTCCGGAACTGGAAGACCCTTCTCGTTCCTCGCGGACTTTCACCGAATCCATTCCCGCGCAGCTTCGAAAGATATCGTGGCGATGCATTATTATTCCCCACCTCTCCGGATTGGAACCGGACCACCTACCTGACTCGGCTTTAATAAAAATAAAGTGGATCCTCAAATACATATTTATGTATATGTATATGTGTAACATCACCGTATAAATATTGCCCCGGGCACAATCTCACGCATCTGCCCCATCATTCTCCTCTTCCTTCCACCTCACGTTCATCCCGGAGAGATTTATTCCCCTCAATTTCCCTCCGCGTCTGACGTAAAACCAATTTCCGGGTGCTCAGGCCAATTGTCCGTCATCGGCTCACGCCGCGCTTCTCAGAGCTAATCAAGGAAAATGAAACTGCTAACCCACTAGGCCCTGATATCCTCGACCCAATGCCACCGCCGTGAATACGGAGGAGTTAGATCGTGCACACGACCAAACTGTACTTCAAGCATCTCTCCCTTCGAATACTATCACCACATTCCAAACTCGCCCACGTACCCATTTTGGTGTTGAGCAGAAAAGCAAAGGGCAACACAGATTATAAACAGTGGAATAAAAATGTAGAAATAGTGGAAGATCTATATAAACTCTATGGAATTACTAACTTTATAAAGCGTATTAACGGTACTCCAGCCCGAAAGGTGTTTTATTAGCCTTTTTTTTAATTGAGAGGTTTGGAAAGAACAGTGGAAAATTGCGTAAAACAGTAGTCTAATAAGGAATTTACTACATTGAAAGGATTGAAGCTACTGAACCTTACACATTTCACAATAACTTAACGAATTCTAGTTCATCTCTATTTATATGAAATCGGTAGATTACTGATGATTATAAGTGAATGTCTGTGCTCACTGACGAATAAATCTATTCCACTCCTTGCAGTATAGATTGTTTGCCTCAGCGATCTCTCTAGAAAACCACTTCGTACCTCATCTTCCCTCTAAAATTGCTCAGTAATAGGACGAACATAGTATTGAAAAAACTAAAATAACCTCTCCCCAACAAAATTCTCGTTTATGAATTCGTTACTGAGACTGACTCCCTAACAGTATATTTGCAACCAGCGCTACAGGCACACGCCTTGTTAAGTACTAACTTGGTGGAATATTGATCACGATGGAAACCCCGAATGAGATGCATGAAACAAATAATAAAGAACTATAAGGCGAATAAATATGATGGAATGAATACGTTAGTTTACAGGAATACTGATTTCAAAGTGTCAAATGGATCCTTGAATAGATGACTACTCTAAAAAGGAGATCACCTAAGGCCTTACTACCTGTAATTCCTTCATGACAATGCGTAAAGAAACACACCATCATAAGGATATTCCATCTTAATAGTTTATGCAACGTGAACATGACTTTAACAACGAGCCATACTGATACAACCCTCATGATGACGCTCAGCACCGAAACCATGGCCTTGTTGAATTGCATTTTCCTATAGGTATGGTTTGTTTTCTCTATTCTTATCTAGATGACTACTGCTCATGATCCCTAAAATAATATAGGTGGAAAAATAATTTAATTTCGGGATAATAAAGCTTCCATTTCCTTGAAGTGAGCAATGGTCGTTCAAGTCAGAGATAAATATTGAGAGACATCATTCCTTCTTTAAAACATGAGACACAGTTATCATACGAAAAATTATACCACTCAATTTTCACTACAACCTCTACATTTTTAAGAACCACTGATACATTTTTCATTGTTTTTCTTAAGATCCTTCTATCTTAACTTCTCGCATTATACAACTTCAGCGCAAATGTAACGAGGTCACAGAACATGGGCTGAAATTCCCCCTCGCTGCGCGACCGTTTTAATATGCACATTTCCTTAAAGATTTTCCTTTTAGGATTAGGCACGATCAAAAAATTCTAATCTTAGGCTAGAGTTTCGGAAGCGAACGACCTTTTATAATTTTCTTCCATACCCCCGTATCCTTGATGGTTTCTTTCGCCTCTGCCACATTCTACATTTCTTCATACATGCTCTTTTGTTCCTGAGACTCCTAATGTTCGAGAGTCAGACGACATTCACCCATGGCTTCCACGGTCTTTTCCCTCCTCTACGCAATCCATTTACTCTTTTCTCACATGACAGTTTGGTGATTCGACTCTCACCCGTCCTCTTAAACATGACCAAGCCAACGAAGCCCCCACCTTTCATTCCAGTGCCGTTTTAATAATGAGGATTTCGATAAAGAGCGAGAGTGTCCTCCGCGTTCTCCTTGGGGTTTCACGGGATTCACGAGATTGGGACTGGAGGAGTCAAGGGAGAGAGGGCGAGACGAAAGGGGGGGGAGGGTGACCGTTAATATAATAGAGGCGCATCTCCCCTCCAACGGCTCCATGAAAGGGGTTGAGACGGCGGGATTTGGATTGAGAAGGGAGGCTTGGGGGAAAGGGGGTTGGCGTCACTATGGCGACGCGGGACTGGAAAGGGAGGCAGATAACGCGGAGATAAAGGAGGCAAAGGCGTGAGAGTGGGATGAAGGGGATGTGAGGGAGCGTGAGTGGGTTGGGGGGTTAGGAGGAAAAAAGGAAAGGTGAAAGGGAGCGGGGAGGGATGACGGTGCAAATGGAGAGACTAAGCATGAAGGAGAGGATCATATGCTTTATCCACCGAATAAGGGAGTCTACCTTCCCTCTGGTTACTTCCCTCACCTAGGCTCCCCGTTGGCTGCACGCGTTTTAAATCCACAGTAGGCTTCAGGACTGACTTTGGGGATCGACGCACATGAAGAAAATGGGTATGGTAACGCAATTATTTAAAAAATAATAGACCAACATTTACACTCTCGGGGATTTTCAGTTGAGATCTGCTCGGTTGCAATCATATCGGCCATAGCTTGGGGAAAACACATAAGGTAGCATGTACACGATGAAGAATTTATTATCTTTTAAGCTGATATCTAGAAAATATAAGAATAAAAGGTCGAGGAAGGGATGCTATTCCTCGTTGAGCATACCCCAAATGGAATATGTTGAGGACGATTGGGATCGAACTGAAAAATATAGATTATGAACTGATTCCAGGGAACTCTTGAGCATTAGTTGACAGGATTCTACCATGTGATGTTTTCGGATAATTTCGTGTCCTCTCTGGAAACGTCTTCAAATGAGCTCTGTTCATCACGAAGATCACTTGTCTCCGACGCACAGGGCGATACTAAGGAATAATACTAGAGTGTAGCATTTAGGCAAGATGCCGCTTCGCCAGAAAGCAGTCCTTTTCGTGAAAAAAAGGAATAGGACACTTGTCATTTTATTGGGAATAGGGGGTTGGGAATCACTGGAACCCAGAATATTACATAGACGACTTAAAATACCAGATAAATAAAAGTCGTTTAGCAGTTAGCAGATCAGCATTCGACCCACTGGAGTACCGTACACCTTTCATGCCAATAACAAGTAGAATTAGAGTTTGCTGTATTTGGGTACGTCATTATTGAATTCAATTTGCACCATGTGCAATTCATTGAATTATTAAACATTTTCAGCGTTTAGTAAACAGCCGGAAATCACACGGGATAGCATACAATAGCAAGCATTCCCATATGAATTATCCCTATAAAACCTTCGGTAAAAGTATTTGAAAATCGTAATATTTGTGCTCATTGGATTTTATAGTTTGATACGTAACAGGCCAGTTACGGTTAAAATTGTAAGTTTGCGGCTCTATCAGTAATTTTCCCAATAACGAGTTATAACATTGCATTCCAATTAACAAAATGGCCATATCGAACAAAATTAAGAAATATATGAACTCATTAAAGGAATTAACGGTCTTCATTTGCAATAAACCTTTCTCCGAACCGGACCAGTAAATACTCCAGTAAGCAAGTACATACAGGGCTGCTCATCACGAGAGATGCCAGTCTTCCTAGGTCAATAGGAAAACATATAGGTTTATTGTTTCAATCACACTTATAGGTGAACTGGCGGTTCAAAGAGCTGTAATTCCTTCCTTAATACAATTGAGATACCCACCACATTTCCCCACCCACTGAGATCCACGTGCTCATTGTGACGCCATTAAGTCGGCGAATCCGTAGCCAGCGGAGTGATTTCGATTATATTAATCGGGTTCAAACGAATTCACATGGCTGAGTGGACCAATTACTAATTTGATAGTCAATAGACGGCCCAAATTACTATAACCTTGATAGGCCAACTGTTGGGGATTATGCACATATTCTCCCAAAGTAAACAGATTGCGGATTAAAAATAAATATCCGTTAACGGATGGACTCGTCCATTCACTCACATCAAAGTCATGCACGTACAACTGAAATGATTAATTGCCCTCAGAGGGTAGTAATTTCAGCAAATAAGAACGCATCTATCACTCGCCGAAGATTTCACATCAGTGCATGGCCATTAATTGCTGCAGAGGGATTGACACGGGATTTTTTAGCGTGACTTTAGTGCATGATGAAATCACCCAGATATTTAATATGTTTGCATAAAAAAATCGTAGTTCAACACGAAATTGACGTGCAATATAATATATCAAACTTTTTGTGAAAGAAGCATGTTAATCAACGCCGGTTACCGATAGTTCATCATTTTTATCGCTGGAAAATTTAAAAGTTACCAAACGGTTGATAGCAATCATGAAGACCAAAATAAGAAGATTAATTCCTGACTCTATTGTCTCAGGAGAATTAATCAGTAAATGGAGAAACATTCGTAACAATTAGTCACTCTATTTGACTTATTAATTATGTGACCAAATATAAATGGCTCGGCATTGGTAAAACAAAAGTAGCAATGATTTTTGCGCTGAAAAATGCATAAACGCAAACTTTTCCTTTTAGTTAATAACTCCTGATACATACATTTAAAAAAAATGCAGCCACGCGTCCTGATGTAAATAAATAAACAAATATATGATATACACGTGAAAATAGATTAATTCGACGAGATTTGGTACCCTGATGTCTCTAAACCCGGTGAACTGTAACAGTCACTCCCTTTAAATCGAATTCTCTTTAAAATGAATTTCCGCGGGGGATTATGCACCGTGTTGAATTAAGATATTTTCGAGTGTAACAGTCCAACACACCTGGTCAGCCAATTGGGATACCCCACTCCAATTTCCGTTTGCAGTAATCATTCTTTTTATGGGGAACTTCCGGACGTTCCTGTAGTAAAATTTTTCAAGTAGAGCATGGAAAGAATTCACGACATATCGTGTAAAGGGCTGTGTAGAATGAAGGCAAGACCATTACCAAAAATATTTAAACATTTTCTTTATAAACACCATTACTTCAAGTTCCTCATAATTAATGAAATACATTTTAATGAATGTACCACGTGATGTAAAAAAATCATAATTGGATACCTCATGTTTCAGATGAAGTAATGTTGAAGTAATGTGGCACAGTAGGTTACGAGAAAAGACTATTTTGAGGATTTCGTACAAGACCAGATTAGTGGATGGATATGTAGAGACGCAAATGGATGTCAAATAGAAAATAGATTTGATAGGAGGGAAATTCCTAGATAAACGAAGTAGAGGGAGGAAAATAATACACATCTGGAACGACATGAAATGAGGTAAAAGGCATGGTGATGAGAAGAATGATTTTTTGTCAAACTAATATTTTATGTTAACAATGATTTGTGCCACTAAACTCCATAGAAGACCTCTGGGAATCTATTTGAAATCTATCTTTGACCGGAGGGCAGACACCAGTCCAAAACTTCTCTTAGAAAGGAAACATGTTCATCTTGATAAAAATCTCTAAAAAATTTGTAATGGAAATAGCATGCCGAATAAAAGAACAAGAAAATTTTTGCCGAAATTAGCTGGTAAAATCGGAAACGGCGTAGTACGGCACTGGATAGCGGGTCCAACATTTTTAAAGCCAGGAATCTGAACGATATGGGGTGGTGGAAATGGGGTGCCGGGGTGAAAGGTTGGAAAAATGTTTATGTTTTGGGCTCGGATTTGCTGAAGAGGCGGAGGGAGGGTGACAGCGGATGTGGGCGTATGTGGGACCAGCTGCGGCGTTGAACGGGTCCAAATGCCGCACGTCCCCCACGTCTCCTTGGAAACGCCCAAGGTGAGGTGTTGGAGAGGCGGAAGGGGGAGGGAGCGNGGGGGGGGGGGGAGGTTAGGCAGTCGTTAAGGCGCCCGGTCACACTTAGCGGCTCAACCGCCGGCAGGCACCTAGTGCGGCTTTGGGAGCGGAAGGTGGCCACGCATGGGTTAAGCGTGGCGAGAGCGTTAAAGAGGGGTGGGTCGGGGAGGAGGGTTGGCGTTGTGATGGGGCGGGGGGGAGGGCGTCCCGAATCCCCTCGGCGACGAAGATTCCGAATCTGCAGAGTCTGTCCGCCCGAAGTGACGCCCACGTTCTATGCCAACGAGTGCCGTGCTAAATTGAGTAAAAGCAGATTTTTCCTTTTCGTGAAGTACAGGATACAACGAACCATCGCCTAAGGATAACAATTGGCTCTACGAAGACCAACATTAGCTGTTACTATCGTTAAATGAGGATGGAAAATAGATATTAAAAAATGAATCCTCTAAAAAGGCGACAAATTGACCTGTTTCGACACGACGAGATTTTTATCAAAAAATAAACACTATAAAAACACTCAAATTTTTTAATAATAACTTATATATACTTAGCTTAATAATTAAATACTTGCATCTGTCTAACGTAATGAACATCAAGCATCATTTGAATTCATTGGAAATACTATGAAACACATTTACGATGATTTACGAGAAACTCAACGCTAAGAATTCCTTCGACAAAATTTCTCGGACAGACTCATATCATGGATCCTAAAAATATGTGCATGGAGACATGGAATTCCACAAAGCCACGGTCTCCTCAGTGAATTGTATTCACATAATTAACATTTTTCTCATCAAATAGGTAATCGGTAATGATATTAAAGTTTCCAGTAATTTTATTGTTTTATAATTTCCAATAATATCCTTAAACAACAATTTAAAGCTCATGTTTGTGAACGTGTCTTATAATACATATGAGTGCCTATATCGGCCTAAGGCGTGTAAGCGCTTTTAAGCGCCTGAACGCCTTGTGTGTGAATTAAATGCTTACTTTTCTTAACATTCTATTTGTGAACAAATGAATCGGCTCACCTGCCACAAACTGTAGAAATACAGTGGGCTGCTAAGAGAAGAAAAATGTTTATATTTACTCTCATGGCTTTTAAATGTTTACTTCTACTGTAGTTTTTAATGTCTGTAATTTACAAAAATTATGTTGATTTTTATCGGCCTCTAAATATTATTGCATATCCCTCAGGAATTTCTAAATACTATTGCCATTGAAAAATAAGCGACAATACCTTCAATAATGCAAAGTTTCTGTCTCATCTTTGGAAAAGGAATCATTTTAATTCACCCTCATCACAACAATGTAAGATTCTCCATTTCATAAAAACCAATCACTCTCTCGCAACATTTCAACATCTTCTTTCTTCTCTTTCAGTCAAACTCAAATTAGTGGAAAGAAATTAAAATTTTAATTTCTTTCCACTACATAGATGTTTACTCCGTATATTTCTTCACCTTATCATTTTCCTTTCCCGATACTTAGTCATCAACAACACCAGACGCACGCTTATCCATTTTCTATTTTCAGGACATTAAGTTTCTGAATTCATAAAAGTTATTCTCCAATTTGACACCTAGACTAATCTTATTTATCTTCTCAATTTCGTTAAAACCATTGCACAAATGGAGTGATCGATAATAGGTACAAGCAATATCATTTTACTCTTCTCATGTAAAATTAATCATTGAGACTTTCTAATTGTCGAAAATGCCATTAATTTTTCTTTTTCTTTAACCTCACCTTCAACTTATATCGCGTTAATTAATCGCACTCGTTATCTGACCTCGATGATAAACATATTATTGAATATTACGATACCATACCAATACCATTACCATACCAATAAGTATTGTTCAAATAGATTTGAAAAAAAACATTTACTACATACAACTGCATTACAATCTATAACACCCTAGAAAAAAATTGACCTTCGTCCAAATGAGGCTTTGAGAGAAGCAGCCGAATGATATATTAAATACCCAATGGGGGTTTTCCGTGTAAAAATTAAACTCTGGTGATTGGGAACTTTTTAGTTGACTTAACCGGGAACTCAGTCTTAGCAAAAGGAAGAGAGATTGCCAAGCTATAGTGCGGAGTGGTTCCCTTAGCTTGTTAACAGAAAAGCGTATCCGTTAATCGACTCTTTTTTTCCTGCACCTCTCTCCCCCTCACTCACCTTTCAAACGCCTTAATCCTAAGCGTTGAGACGCTCGCCACTTTCTCCTCCTCCTCTCTCTATCCGCCCCAATGGAGGTGCCCCAAAAAATGTTCAATCGCCCACCTTCGTTCAACCCGGCTTATCGATCACATAGGGAGTGTGTGCTTAAGTGAGTTTGTGTGTGAATAAAGCACCAATCCCGACGGCCGATGCTCGAGAAGGGAAGCTCAAAGCAATCAAGACACTCGGAAGGGAATGCGGTTGGCATCGGAGGATGACGGCTGTCCCTCCATCCCCCCCACCCATGCTAGTTAAGTGGCACACGATTGGAACGATCTGCTGCGCTGCGACAAGCGGCTGCAGTTGCTCCGCGGGTAACGCCGATGCCACACGGATGAGGTTACGCGGCCACTACGGTGAAATGTCAGGCCCAAAATAATGGATTCCAAAAGTGTTCACCTTGACGCGCCAATCCCTCAAATTTAATACAGCAATCATGGGAGAACTCGGCCAAGCCAAAGATCATGGTGCAATCGATATTTTTTTTGATGCGGTCTCGTTTATTCTACAATCCGTGGTCAGAGTAAAATGTACACCAACTATAAGTTGATCCCTAGATTCCACGAAGGGAAAACATGTTCGATATCATGATACATTGGGCAGAGACTACAAAATTATTTACTATCCATTATGTGTAGCATAATGATGTATTTCTGTTAAATTCATCAAAGCGATTATACGAAAAAAATGGAAAGAGTCGTTTCACTTCCATTTAAATTGTCAATCTTATATATCCATCAATAATGTATATATTTTAATTAGAAATATAATGTAACGCGGATCTTTGCCATCACAAGATAATTCTTTCAATTAATTTCCTCCTAGCTTTCCTAATTTCCTTCCTGACTAGCTTTGCCACGCAATTCTGCCGATTGATGAACACACTTGTTGACAGAATTTTCAATACTCGAGTTTTGAACATTTTTTATTGTTTTTGGATGCTAGACCTTCCAAGAATTAGTACTACAAATGGAAAAAAACAAATAATCAATGGATATGTTACACCGCAATTGGCATCATAATTCATTCACATTTTTGGGAAGGAAATCACTCAATTGAAAAGATATCGAATTACTTCTTGAAACAAAAAAATTAAAAAAACGAACAAAACAGCATGGAATTATTCACTAATTAAGATCTCGGCGGAGTGGGATAGGGGTGGGGTCGCAAAAAACCTATTTTATTTGACCGAATATGCATTCTATCTGTTCTTTCATTACGTTCATATTCCACCATATTACGTCTAAAACTTTTGTCAATAGGTACAAGATATCTTACGTCAATTGACAAGAGCATTTTAATTCTTCCTTATCCCAGATATTAAAATAGGGTTTCAACCAGTTTGGAGGTGACAATGCATCGGTTATGTCAGATTTTTTTCTAAGGAAGATTATTTTCTTTTATATGTCAGATTCAAAAACACCAAAAATTGACCTACTATATCCTTCTGGCAGCCAAACCCTCAAATTCCGCCCCGGCCCTCCTCCGCCTCCCGTACACTTCCATCTCATCCACACCCGTCTGCATCACACCTTCGATCGGCGGCTAGGCAATCTGATCCCCCCCACGCACCTCCTCCATCCCCGCCCACTCCCAGCCGCAATCCGCGAAAATCCTTCGTGCTACCTCCGAGGGGTGTTTCCTGGCATCCAAGGAAGATTCCCATCCTCCCCACCCTCAGGAGAGATGGGCTTCCAAAGGAGTCCCCGAATTTCCATTCGTCTCCGAAGACACCGGGCCCCACCTCCTTCGCATACTACCCCAACCCTCTTTCCCTCAAATACCCCCACCCGAGCCTCTTCTTCTCGCCGCGATCTCAGCTCCCGTTCGCCGCCGATCCGACCAATCCTCCCGTAAGCTGCGGAGACTAAGTGACCTCCGTTCCCCCCCTTCTAAACCCCTGACCCTCCCCTCTCTGCCCGACGTCAGTTATTCCTTTCTCTCTCCGTGACAAACCTCGCCGCAGATCTCCCATTCCAGAGAGATTGTTTCCCGAAGATAAAAAGGCGTCCACCGATTCTCGTTTTCCACCCCCTGGCTACCATTGATATGCTCCCGAATTTATGATTTAGATCAATGTTTTAAAGCCAATTCGGCAAATGACACAGCCAGCAACCTTCGTCGCAGCAGTTCCTCATAGATGGCGTGTCTCACCAGTCTATTTTCCTCGGAGAGACTACCGTCAGCAAAAACTCCGAAAGGTAATAATGTAAATCAGGAGAGTGAAATCCATGGTTCAAGTAAAGTTTTATGACTAAATTGCCATGAAAAACTAGAGTGTCAGGGTGTTGGCTGAGGTGGTAGAGTTCGAATGCGGCCGAAAGGTTCCGGGTTCAAATCCAAGAAACCTACATATTTCTGTTGGGCTACCCTTGATAAATAATATGATGTGACCAGTACTTTGATTTCTCCATACGTCAAGTTCTCCATTTTATGACGTAAGATAAGGACAGTATTGACGGCAGTGCATAGAAATTAGTCAGGACTACGAAAATGTTTTCTTTGTGCCTCTGTAAGGCATAATAAAGAAATAGTCTCTAAATATTCATCTATTACAATTGCAGTTTATTCTTAAATACGTGGTGCTGACGCTATGATTTCCACGGCGACCACATTCGAAAGAAGCAAATACTTTGCATATGGTATATGTTTTACAAACTTTTCGTCAAAGATACGGTAAATGGCGAACGGCGATTTTTTTCTTAATATAAGTGTTCAATTACTACGCTATTATCAATTTTTCATCATAACTTATTGAGAAAAGCAAAATGGAATTCACGGAATTTCACGGAGTTTCAGGGCATTTCATGTTCTTTTTTTCGTCTTAACTACTGTCACTTGTCGTAAAAAGGTGAAAAACAGTCACTCTCGGTGAATCATTTTTTGTCTACATCTTATTAGCTTAGTTGATGGTATCGGCCGTTACTTGGAGGAGGATTTATCGTTGAAAGACAAAACAACTTTCTTTTTTTTGTCTTTCAATGAATTATTAGCTCATTTATTCTTAATGAAAATGCTATTCCTCAGGTTATTGGTTTCTGAATTAACGTACCCACAAAAAAATCCATCACATTGATACAGAGCTACATTCGGAAAATGGTCAAACGTGTTCAGGGGACATGAAAGCATGTATTTTAATTGGAATCACGTAGTAATATTTTGTCATTAGTGCAATACTTTCCCCTACGCTACTACACATGGAGAATTTAAAAATCCAAACGAAAATATATCTACTCTTTTCGAAATATGTGGAAAACAGCAGTTTGAAAATGGATGCCAACTGCCCCCTCTACTGAAAACAAAGTAATCAACCCGAAGGTCGGATTGATAGGTGAGGCTAGAGTTCACCCAGTACTAAGACCAACGGAAAGTGAAATTCACACATAAGGGTAGGGGGGCCAGTTCCTTTCACTGTACCACCTGTGATTTCCCAGGATGACCTTGTACCCGAAAAATCGTAAACAGCTTGGGTGAACTGAGGGTGCCCAGAATAGGTCGTCGACCGGGAATCAAACCCGGGCCCTCCGGTCAGCAGCCCAGCGCTCTAACTACTAGATTACCACGCCCCTAATCTATCATTTAAAATTTCACACACCTTAAAACTTAACACGACTATCGCTACGGCGACTACCACTACTACCACTGCCACTACGGCTATGCCTCACCTAATAACACAATTTTTTCCTAAACTAGTGGTGAGACGGGTCAGAATGTATATATACTTACATATTTCGAATAATTTTAAATGCATTACTCTTTCTACATCTTCTATGGGACACGACTTACAGGAATATGCTACACTACTATCCAATCCAGACTCCTTAATTTGTAATGATCAAAGTGAACATATACCCAACCTGTTGAAAATTAAAATTTAAGACCTTAACTCAAGTGTAATGAGAACAATTCCCTTTGAATACAACGCAATGAATTGATTCATTTTTGTTCATACCACTCCAAACTCAGCTACTGCCAAATTTCTAAGCTCCTACTTCAAGCTCAACAAATTGCGGCGGTCAAAAAGAGAAATTTATTCTCTATTATTTGCATGACTTTTTTATGGCGCTAACGAAGATTTACCCAGGTTCGGTGCCAAAAATGTCAGTTTTAGGTCTACTTAACTTGATTCATAGGTATTCAAGCTAGGTGGGGGGGGAGTTACAAACCCCGTCCCACCTGCAGTTTCACATAAGAGTTCAGGCATACAGCATTTGGATCTAAGTTTGGGGTCAGCAGAAGCATCGCCCGGGTTTGGACCTGAGATCCCCCACCAGAAGTTTAACGCTCTATTTAATAGGTTAACAGACCCTCTTGAAATTTTGCTGGCTTATGCGTAGGATGCCTGTGTAGAGCCTGGTTATGAGATGTCGCGGTTATGCTCTAGTCCGTTTATCTGACGCCGGATATGAAGTGGCCGGTTACGGCGCGACGCGGAAGTACACGCGCGATAACACACTTCGACCGCACCGTGGGGAGGGAGCATCGACGCCCAGAGCACAATGCGAAAGATCACTCCAACCCGCCCGGAGCGTTGGTGGGGCACTTTATTCCACTGCTTGCGATGCCTGCTTTGAGCATAAAGATGGCCGTCTTGGGAAGGCACTTCCGACCACCACCGCGACGACTCTCCCAGATAACTTGGAAGGCGAGGAGAAAATCACCACCCTTTTTTTTGCGTTCGGTGGAACTACACGTAGCTAAGGGAGGGGGGGGGGTGCAGCACTATGGCACACACGACCGTCTGTCTGCCGCTCTGAATACTGAACGAAGACGCCCAAAGCGGCGGAAGATAACGGTTAATGCGGATGCTGTTTTTACTGCTCCTCCCCCCCTCCCACCGAAACTCTTTGAAAAGGGCTTTCGCTTTGCCAAGTTGAGGGCGTCTCTCCCGAAAAGCCCGGATGCTGGAATTGCATGAATACGTAAACATTGATTCGGTGTCAAACGTTTTGCGACCTCGGTTTGAGGGAAAGGTTCAATTCGGAGGGGAAATTGAAGAGCAGGTTGCTCCATTCCCTGTTTACTGCCGTGCACTTCATTACGGATTCGCGGAATAGAAAAAAGGAATTGAAGTCCCCTTTGAATCACGAGAGCGATACGTTGAGCTCGTGGAGTTAGCCTTTTCCTCTGTCACGAGGGCTCCGTGAATATCTTGAGTGGAATGATGTGTGTAAAATTCGTTCCACTAAGTTGTTAGCGGCGAGAGTTGGAGCGTAAGACAATAAGAACACAAAGGGCAACAGTCTTGAGGGGAATGTTAATACCGTTTGATTAACACCTCAGGTGAAATGAAAGCAGTAGCGTTTAAACCAAGACTAAAGACAGATCTGTCTTTGAAAGATTATTACCATCTATTCAAATATACCAGTCTTATTAAACGACAAATAAAGGCATGTCAGATATGCTGCATGCAAGTCTCAAAGGGAATTGTCCCATAAAAATCAGCGATAAAAGCGCAAGTAGAGAAAACCGTTCCCCCTAAAACCAAGCTTTTCTTTACGATTACGGCAATCATATAAGCGGACAGACGATTGAAAATATTCCTTTTGAAGCCACACCTAATAACATCCAGGCCAAAGCGAGAGCACTTTTTCCATCAAGGGGAAGCGAGGGAAGATTGAGGCATCGGCCCCGGGAGAAGGGGC
>LYUA01000570.1:472005-485027 GCA_002093875.1 Calopteryx splendens | reverse complement strand
CCCCCCCCCCCCCCCCCGCGGTTTTTAGACTTATATCGGAAGGAGGTAGCCGCGTGAGGTAACGATTGCTTTGTTTCATAAATTCCAATGATTACGTTGAATATTTCTAGGAGCCTCCTTGAACTAATTATACACGATAGACCTTTCAATTCTATACAAATTTTGGCTTTTGGGGACATTGAGAGTTAGGTAATTCGAGTTTGAACATTGCTGAAGCTGGGATGTATGGTAGTAAGAACGGGAGAGGCAAGGCGTGAAGGGAAGCTGGAACTACGATGACCTTTAAAGGCAATCTTTAAGGGAAAAATTTGTATAATGGAGTTTCTAAGCATTAAAAAGCGCCCAGAAGGATACATATTGGCCTTTGGGGGACTTTCAGAACATTCAAGGTCCTATAATAATATCAAAACATTTCATTTTCATCTTTTTATTTGCCATTTTTTATTTTACATCCTAGTTGTAATGTCATTATCATATTTAAGTCAACTATAAGTTATATATAAAAACTAAGTCAGGTAATTTGTTGGAAAATTGCATTATAGGTTTTCGATAGAGGAGACTTCCACTGTCACAGACAAGTCGCTATAGCTGTAGTAATAACGTACCTAAACGATTTATTTTTTATACAGTAATAGCCACACCAGAGTATAAGTTAGAAAATTCGATGCCGTAGAATAAATTTTGTTTTGCCGTCACCAATACCCTTAACGATGAACGCTACACTTAGTATACAGGCTCTTCGGCGCCAAAGATAACCGCCTAGTTCACCTAACCCATACACCGCATAGATAGGTAATTTCTAAAGAAATTATGACCGTTTATACCCTCCAAAACGCTAGACAATCAACCGAGGTGGTTTATGCGCACGCTTGTATAAAGAGCTCACAGACATGCATACCCTGGATGATCTTCCTGAGAGCGTGACCCACGAGCAAATTCCTCAACTCTGCCCGGAAAGATTACCCAGGCAACGTGGCGCCCAACAAAAATCTCGTACGCTAGGTGCGCCGCCGCACGCTGAATACAGTCCTTAAATGCGAAGGCTTACGAAAGCAGGGGCCGGATCGGAACCCTTTCCACTCACTCTACCCTCCCCTATCCGGGGCCCATCCCCTCCGTTCGCCTCCGCCTCGTTTCGCGAGGTCACTTACCCAACCCCCAAAGCAGTGCCGACCAGCTCACGTTCATGCAGAAATTTTTTAAGGCGACGGAAAGGGGAAGGAGATGATCAGGAGGTTGCCGAAGAGAAAAGAAGACTAAGAAGTATCGAGCGATTGTCAATTTTTTGGGATGAAGTTCAATCCTTATCACTGCCGGAAAATTTCCTCCCTTGGAACTGCCACTCGGTATCCATTGATGCTCTAGTAACAAAAAAACTGGAGTTTTAGATGGGATTGCACCAAGGTGGTACCCGGGATTTGATTGTGGAACCGTCCAGCCGGTCAAACATTAAACATTATAGGTACCTACGTCACCCGTTTTACACAATCCCTACCTTAAGATTTAATTATCGGCAACTGTTTCGCTCTTCTCACTATTTGCAACATTCAAAATGCTGTAACATCGTCAATGTTTCCCAATATTGCGCACTAACGGGAAATGTAGACTGAGCTATAAGGTTACTAAGCTTTTTTTTGGATCAAGTGATGGCATTCTAATGAAGTTTCTTCGAAAAAAGTATTCCTTTCACTGTATTTAATAGTAAAAAAGGAAGCGCGTAAACGTTTTGCGATCTTGATTAATTGGAGACTATTTCTTCATTTGAATAAAAGAATACCTTTTCACATGATTTAGAAAGGAACATTCCATCATCACAAGTCTTTAAGCAATATAAATGAGCTGATAAGGGAGACTTTTGAGATGAGGGTGTGGAGAAGGATGGAAAAAATAAAGCATACAGAAAGGAAGGCAAAATATCAGGTAAGACATGGGAATGGAATATTTATTGGAGGATAATCCGAAAAAGTGGATGGAGATATTAAGAAATAAAAAAGTTTTAAAACATGGTGTTGAGAGAAATATGACATAATATGGTAAGGAGTAAGAAATTGATATTAATTATAAGAGAGAAAGATTTAGAAGATGGCTACGAAGTATGATCGCCTGAACAATGAAATAGGGCAGGGAAAAACGCATATTTGTCGAGCGGCGCTTGAAAATTGCCAATAAGGACTGACGAAGCCAGCAAGGGAAGGTCCAAAGACTGTCTTTAATCGGCTGACTATTCCTAATATTTATGTAGTTCCCCGCGACTCGCACGTCTGGCAGGAAAGGAAGCAGGTGCGGGAAACCTTTGGATGGGGGGCATGCGTTGGTAATTGTCATTCCAAAAAAGGAGGGCGAATGTCGCACGGCGACTGTTCTGCCCCCGTCTTATCCCTCCTCTCAATGCGATCCACCGATATTTTATCTCTGCCTCCCCCCCACCAAGCTCAGTCTCGCGATTAATGGCCTCCTCCTCAGGCGCCGGAGGCGTATTTCACAACATCCCCGGGTCGGGCGTCTCGGGTGCTTCATTTGGAACCGTTGAGTCAAGGTGCGGAGTTAGGTGACTGCCAAGTCGGGAAAAGGAAGGACCGCAGACCCTGCTCTCCCCCTAAGGCATTCTAAACATGCCTACCCATTATCCGCTCGCTATAAAAGTTGCATCGGCAAAATTAAAAATTCGTTAGAAGATCTTGATTACTACTCGTGAAATCATGAAGAATCGATAAAGCATCACCATAATTGTACTTTGCACTTTCAGGTGTCCCTCTTTGGAACATTGTCACCATACTCAAGAAAAGAATGTCTTTTTAAGATCCACTGATTGTGAGTTATTTTATTTTACGACCTACGTTTCGAAAAGTCAAGAGTGTCATTTTCTAGGTTCGGAACAAGGCACTGAAATTATAACAATATGAAATTGGCCAACTGTTTCATTCCACTTCCCATGCGGCATAATGAAGTTTGCTGAAATATTGTAAATTTAATTGCAAATTAAATCGGGAAGGTGATTCACGCCATTTGCATCGCACTGTTACAAGGTTTGCTACAGTATTGGTTTATCTTTCGATTTATACGATAATTAATCCTGAAAAAAGGCATATTAAATATTATGATGCATAACTGGCAAGGACTTAGAGGCACTAGAACTAAACATGAGACAGCTTAACTAGAGAAAATTAAGGTAATTAACATTTATATTTTAATGATATTCTATCTTTATTTAGCACATTTTAGGTTTTCAGGGATTGATTCTAAAAATGCCTAATCTTCCTTTTCCAAGAATAATGTTAGTGGAAATATCAAGAAATTCTATGAAACAGTCTAACAAGATATTTCGATAAACGTTCAAGGACTTTTTAAGCCTATATCAATCTTGGAGCCTATGTACCTACACACAGTTGTACGATGTTCTACTTAAAAAATTGTATGATTTCTTCGTTTTTTATTTTATCTTGTTTTCTATCCTCTACAAATTACAGCAAGAGTAAATTAAAGATTAAAAACTCAAAAAATTGGGCTCACAGAAAATCCCACGTTAAAGGCATCGTACGAGTACATCGAGTGAAAATGGTTGGCATAGATGGAATGTTTTAAGGCTCGGAAAGGTGGAAGCTAAGAAAAAACTATATATGGAATCTAAGTACGTATTTATGAGTGGACTGACAAACTAAATTGTAGAGATAGTACAACAAATCTTCAAATGAAAAATATATATTTTGTGTGAAATTAATAAATGCTGGTGATAATAAATGATTAAGAGATCGCATAGAAAGCGCTCAGGGAGGGTAATTTAAAAAAATTGATATTAATATACTTGGAGTCGGAAAATACTGAAGCAAGTAAGAGGAATTGGATAAGCATTATACATTCAAGGATAATAGTAACAGGGAAGAAATTAACCATCTAGCACTTAATATATGGCAACGAGCTTTACTTACTCTTACAACGAGCTTTACTTAAATTAAATTCGTTAACATTACCCCAGGATTGTGATCATTATGAATATGCTTGTTCTCACCCCGAAAAAGACCTCAGAAAAATTAAGGCATGGGAACAATAGGTCTGAAAATGAAGCGGATAAAAATTAATTTTCGAGTCAGTGACAACCTCGGTCAATTCCCGGTCACAGAAAAATACATAAAAACACGATAGTATGACAGCTGACTGCTTATTACTTTACGAGCACACTAGTTATTTGGAAATCAGCAAGGAAGTAATAAATGAATACTTTTCTGCCTGCAAAATTATATTTAATAAAAAGATTTTGTAAACTTGGAATTTCGCTTTATACATAGCAAGGGACGAGGGCATTCCAGAATATGAGTTTAAACTCATACAATATGATTCATTTCTCCTTTCACATCTAGAGAACTGTAATGGGATCTACTCAACATAAAAATGTGAATTATATCTCATATGAAAACGATCCTTTAACTAGTTAGACTAATTTATCTTACACCTAGTAGTCATCAGGTAGAGTTAAAGTCATCAACTCTCTATAAAGCCTAATAGCCATAGTTTTTCATCATTAAAAGTACACACTGAAGAACCCAAATTAGAATTTCAGCTCATTATATGATTGATAGGCATAAGATAAGCAAATAATGACATCAATAAAATAAAAAAAATGGTGTATAGAGTCGACAGTGCCATGTGCGATTTTGTGGAAATTGCATATTATCATTTTTAAATTAAATAATCTACTTATTAACTATAAGTAACTATATCTGAATATTTCATTTTAAAATGGAACCCACTATACCACAATTCCTTCCCATCCTCTCACCATGTCACTTGACAATTATGTAAAATGTTGAAACACGTATTATTTTTAAAAAAGGCTGTAAAATATTGTGCTTCATTTCAAAAGGAAATTAGGGAAATAATGATGGTTGTGCGAATAAAAATAATTTTAATAAATATTCATACGCTATACCTAGCCATAGTGGATCATTAGTAATAGTGAGGAAACAAAATAAATTTTAATTAGAGTCGTCATGGTTTTGTCATCCTTTAGTTTCACAGCTAAGCTTCCAAAGCTAGCGTCATGTTTGAGTAAATTTAAGAATTATACAAAGCAACAAACGTATAGCAATGAAAAGCATTAACATTGACTTAATAAAAGTGCTAACTATTAGTTTTATTTTTTTCCTTCTATGTAGTCAGCTAAACAACCGAGAAGGTTTTAATTTTCTCTGATAACAAAAAACTCAAAAATTACCAAAATGATAATAATGACAGCATACTGATAACCGTACCACCATTCACAAGTTCAAGCCTAATATTTAAAAAAAAATCAAATAAGAATCGACAAATCACGTTAGCCAAACACAATTTTTAGAGTTGGATTATTAAGATCCCCATCATCCCTACCCTGGATTAACAAGGATTTGTTTATCAAAATTCTCCGACTTTTCTGTTTTATGCTAACATTTTTATTCTTTCATTTTCACCTGCACTAATAACTTCCGTCACCTGCTACTCGTTACTTGCACTTCTTCCCATTTATGTCTTTCAATCACGATCTTCATTAGCTTATTATGCCTTAGGACGTGTTCACTTTATTTCCCTCTTATTCCATAGGCTCTTCTCTTAATCCAATCTTCGAGCTTCTTCCATATTGGTTATTCTTTCATTTCATCTCATTTTCATCATTCTTTTATAGCACCATATTTGCATCTCTGATAATCTTCTTTTCCATGCTACATCTATCGCCCATGTGTCACGGCCGTAGAAAAAGTAAACTCTCATGCGTAACTGAAATGAAAGATAAAGTTGAAAGAACCGCTTTGTTATAACTAAACCTACACTCTTTGACATTTTAAGTTGTTACTTCTGATTAAATGCCTTCCTCAAATTCCAATTCAGTCTACTATGGTCATACTATACTTGCTTCTTCCATCTCTAGTGATCCTGCTGCCTAAACATGAAAACTATTCTTACTTGAAGATTGTCTTTCCTAATCCCACTGTAGAAAAATACTTCAGCCTTTTTTGTATTTAGTTTTCTAGGGTGTCCTTATTATTCCGTCATCCATAGAGATTAGAATCCTTGTAGGCCCATGTTCCTTCTCTGCAAGTATAGCTGCAGGGCTGCCACCATTAAGATGTACCGTAAACTTTAGGTTTCAAGTTATTTTTCCAAATGTTTTAATAGAATAGAGTTCAAAAAATTTAATCAGGATTTTAAGACTTATTTTTCACTTAGAGCGATTAAACTCTCTCGAAGCTATCTAAAACGCTATCCATTGCCAGAGATAAATGTGCCCGCTACTCTCCCTTGCATCCCCAGCATTCCTAGATGTGCAGGAGATTCATTCCAGAGTTCCCTTCCTCTAAAGGTAGGCAGAAGTCATCTTCCCAGGAACAATTGAGAGAGGGGGTCCATTAATGCTTTCCAATAACTCCTGCCGACGTGGAGGGAGTTATCTCTACGACCTAAGACGCAGCAACATCGGCGTCATTCGAAAAAAAATGGGCGATCAACTTCAAAATCGAATATTCTAATACCTTTCACAGGTTCTCTGAATCAATAATCTCGAACCGTTTTGAAGCTCCAGATGCACGAAGGAGTTATCACGTACCCGATCGAGTTTCATGGAATACCATATTGACTTCATTTGAAGGGTTAATCGTATTAACTCGTCCAAAAATATGGTCAGCATTATAAAGTGGTAATAATGCTGAAACTAAAGCAAATATTCAAAAATTAAATACTCAAGCAATAATAAAATAAATTAGCATATTTTTTGCTGAGGGCAGACAGACACCAATGATGAATGATGATTACACCAATATGCAAGAGGATAATTAAAGAGGAAGGAGGACATATGGAATGTGTAAATGGAGAAAATACATAAAAGAGATGAAATATGTGGGCACACAGAGGTTGACCTATGAAATAATTGAGTGGAGAGGAACGTCAAACTAACCTAGGTTTCATGATCCGTGATGCTCATTATGCATAATATATTTAACGATCGAAGCAGAAAACAAATAAAACTGCACCTTTAACTCATCGATATTGTCGAAATAACCGAGCTCACTCAAATATAGGCCAGGATGGAGGCAACTCCGTCTAGGTGTTGAACTCTGCCGTGATCGATAGTAAACTCGGAAAAGAGAAGGGATGATACCTACATGCAAAATTCGACCTATCAAGAAGACTCTTGTAGGAGTTATTCCTGTGCTTGATCACTTTAAATTCCATCTCCTTTGTAGATTCAATTTTGCCACGATCGTATCGCTTAAATTATGACACCGCTCGGATTCCGATTCAGTGTCACAGCATTTCACACTAGGGATCGCATTGGCTGATCGGCATCCCATGGCGAACCCTGCTCGGATCACAATTTCCACAGCATTCATTTCGATTTCCATCCAAATACTACGATTTAAATCCCGATAAGAAATCGTCCAAACGGTATCGATATCGCGTCGAATCGATCTTTCCTTTCAATCTCCCATCTCTTATGCCACACCCGCAGAAAATCTCTACATTCACCCCTCCAACTCCCTCCACATTCCTCCCACCAACCCCTCCTCTCCTCCATCTTATCTCCTCCACCCCCACCACCTAACCTCCTTTTCATGCAACGCCTTCCAATTTTACGACACTCACGCCCCTCCCCCCCATCTTCCACCCCTAATCCCCCGCCGATCACTTTCCCTCCTCCTCCCCACGCTCTTCCCGGGAGGCACTTTTAACCCTTATCTTTTACGTGCGTGGCGTTCGTTCCCCCACCCAACACCCAGCCCCCGTCATCTCCCCCGCCCTCCCCGTGGGATTCCGAGAGCGCCCACCTCACTGCCACGTACCGATTTAACGCAAATTCCTCGGAGTTTTATCCGAAATCCCGGCGCGCGCAGCTAAGTTCATGGGAATTTCTTTCATATTTACGGCACCCATCTCGATTTCCCCACCCCACGAGGGATGATGGGCTGTAGGGCGGCGGAAAGCCGAGGATGAGCAGTCGATATTGGAATGATAATATTATGCCTACCTCCCTTTCCCGCGTGAGTGGGTCACGGGGTAGGCGACCGCGGTGCACTTTGGGTGCAGAGAGAGGGAGGGAGGGGAGAGAGCGATCTTCGGAGGGCCCGACGCGAAACGACTGCCGGAACGAGGGGCAATTGGCACACGCGTGAGATTTTATTGGGAGGTGAAAAAAAAAAACCTCCCTTCACTTCGCCTGCGAGGAACAAAATTCTGGAGCTCGGGGTGGCAAAGAAAAAAAATAATAAAAAATAGGTAAATCTTCCCTGCACTCGGGAAATGGACTGGGGGAGTCTGCCGTCGAACCATGGAATTTTCGCCAACCAATAGGAACATGATCCGCCGCGTCGTCCCAGCAGCGAGGACTCAATTTCATTCGCTAAAAATGCGTGCATGCATAAAGAACTCGTTTCGAAAGCCAGTTCAATAAAACATGATAGAAAATGAGTCTGTGGACCCTACCCTTATTCCATAAAGGAGAGATACCATTCAGAGATTTTTGACATCGCGCTTGAAGGTGAGCAAATATTTCATCAATCTTTACGCCTACAATTTACTAACTATGCAAAATTTTGCTTATCTATGTAGGGACGAAACCCCTTTTTTCACATATATGGATAAAACAGGTTGAAAACAAGTTCCTGAATTGGAGTCAAATTTTGCCTAATAACTTGACAATCTAGAGAATGGTGAAGTGTTTTACTTCTTTGGTAAGGGAGCGGGGATTTATGGACGAGGCAGGAAGAGCAATGACAGAATATCAAAGGCATATAAGGCATTCTAAATGGAAACAAAATTAAAGACTAAAAAACGTAAGAGAAGTATAAAACAAATATTGTTAGGCAAGATATCATGGAACAGCGTCATGATGATGGTATAATCAATAACAAACCGTCATAATTCTGTCAACTTATACATTATTTCTCTGAAACGTGTTTAAACGCTTGCGGGTCAACTTTAACTACCTTTTTAACGCCTGAAGATGACGAACATTCGAAAAGACGCTCGAACATTCGAAAACGTTGTGCATCAATTAAGAACTTGACAGAACGAAATGCATTAGCATTTTTTTAGGAGGTAATTAAGTAAGGAAACGCTTAATATAAAACGCCTACAAGCAGCAAGGTGCCGTATTTTAGTGAGGTATGAACAATCAAAGCAGCAGAAAGGAGATGATTGGAAGCATTGAAAATTCCATGCTACGGGAGGTTAATGAAAATCAAAAGAACGGATCGAGTAACTGACAACAAAGTTCTTGGAAATCGGTAAATGAAAGAAAATATTGGTAAGAAGGGAAAACCTTATTGAACTACTTTTAATAAGACAAAAAGGGAAGGAGGATCATGGAGGAAGATCCAGAATGAGACGCACGAAACAAAAACTATAAAACGACAAAGTAAAGAAAAGGTAGGTAGATTTCAGCCAATAATTTAGCGAAGAGCTGAAGCCAAACCAATGGTAGTATTGAGGGTATTCATCCGCCTGGTTTCTCCAGGGAGGTTGAACGTTTTGGCACAGTTTCGCCATCGGTTCTGGAGGCCATTTCAGGTTTAAAGGCGGAGAAACTCGAAAGATTACCTTCATCAGCCTAACGCCACGAAAAACTTCAAAAAACAATTTTAGAATTCATCACCATCAATAAGGATGAGGGTTTTTTTAGAATAAAGATTGCAGCCAAAAGTACCTGAGTCACTATAACCTCTTTCCAATCTGATTAAAAACTAAATATATTCGTCGTGCCGGCACTAATTGGTGCCCAGGGGCCGGAATGCTAGAAGGGAGGAGAGGTACTTCATGGGTTCCCCTGAAAGGGCGCTCCTTTTCTGGGTCGGGCGCGAAAGAGGCCACATCCCCCGCCTTCCCTTCACCCCTTTCCGGGGGTCGCCTTCCCGCCGTCGGCGGGGTCGAGGTCAAGGTCGCGCCGCCGCTCTCCCGGGGCGCGGGGAAACCTGGTTGCGAGAATGAGGGAGCAGCGGAGCCGTGAGGAGGGGAAATATTGCGAGGCTAACGGATGGGAGTGGGCTTTAAACAGTCTTAAGTAATGCACTTTGAGGGTGAGAGCCGCCATTCTCTCGGGACACCCATCAATGGGTGGGGAGGGCCCCTAGGATATCCCAGAGCGCGTCTAGTAGTAAAACCGGCTAGTGAGCTAAATAAATTCCATCACGAAAATATGACTTAAGGGTATTCCCAAGGAAGTGGAAGCATGGCGTGAACGGTTTGAGATGTGAACCTAGGATTCGCATGGATCGTAGGTTAGAACCCTATGAGGTTTAATGAAGATGGTAGAAACACGATTATAGAGGAGGAGAAACCACTAATTCTTGCATATTGGGAGAATTGAGACATTTTTCAGAAGAAATTAGGAGAAGGCAGAAGCATTTGGTGGAGGATATAATGAAATTTTTGGGGATGAAGAACGCAGGAAAGTAAAGAGTAGGTATGTTGGGCAAGTGAGGTAGAAGAAGGGAATTAGTAGGCTCCATGGACAGCTTGGGAGGCTAGCAGCTAGAAAGTAGGAAGCACTGAAGAAATAAACAATGTAAGGTGAACTAAGTGGAGCCCAGGTGATATGAAATACGTAATTGATAATAGGGACCGTCCTAAGCCTTGCTTTAGTATGTAGCTTAGCTAGGTAGGTAACTATAATGACGACGACCAACACAATTCATACTTGAAAATGAGCCATTTCACAAGATACGAACGATTAAATTCAGTTTCTAGACTATACATAAAAAATAGTCGATCCATGATACACCCCAATGGATACTTTGGAATTAAAATTAACTTTAGATCACAATTAGATCTTTCATAAACATTCCTAACAAAATACAATGAGTGCAAGGTAAATTTAAAAAAAATGGGAAATTTAAAATTCTCATGTGCTTCATTATTCATTAATATTCAGGTACTCCACTGGGTAGAGCGCTGGGCTACTAACCGGAGGGTCCGGGTTCGATTCTGAGTGACGCCTCTGGGCACCCTCAACTTCACCCAAGCTGTGCGCCATTTTTCGGATACCAGGTCATCATGGCAAATAACAGGCGGTACGGAGAAAGAAACTGCCCACCCTACCCTTATACTCGTATGTGAATTTCACATGCCGTTCGGCTTAGTACTGGGCGAGCTTCCTCCTCACCTAGGAAATAGACCTTAGGGATGATTAGTTTAATTTTGTCTTCAATTATCTCTGGAACAATACGAGTTGATCCCCCAAATTTCCAACAATTTGAAAATTCCGCTCAAACCAGCATTACGAACCTCTGCCGCTATGTTCCAATTGGAGTGTATTTCAGCTGCCAGGCGGCATCTTGGTGAATTTACTTGTTTCTTAGTTTTTTCACATTCATTACGTCATGATCTTCTCTGTCTCCAAATTCCGAAACGGCTGATGTGAAGGATTTAAGTTTATCTGCATTTAGTTTTGGTATAACCTCAAGTTAACTGCTGCTGAAACTCATCGAATACTACAGGGAGCTTTTTTGCGTGCTAGCTCTGAGCCAAGCAAGAACTTTTGAGTGGTTTAAGCGTTTCAAAGATGGCCATGAGTCTGTGAAGGATGAAAACAGTTGGTTGGATCGTCAGGCAGAAACGATCACGAACGTGCGTGAAGTGATCCTTGACGACCGGAGGCAGACAACTAATGACACGTTTGTCACAGGGTTGGACGGTCATACGGGGCATGTCAACGCATTCTAGTGGATGTGCTGAAAATGACAGGGATTGAAGCGAAGTTATTCCCGAGACCATCGGGTTGAGGTGTACACTGAGCTGCAAGCAGCAGTTCGAGAAAATTCATGTCCGGAGTCATAACTGCCGATTGGTGTTCGGTTATGACACTGAAAAAAACAGCAATCTTCACATTGGAACACGCCATCCTCTCCGTGGCCGAAAAAAACCGCGCGAAGTTCGCAGCGACATCAAATTAATGCTGTTCATTGTTTTGATATCCAAGAAATTGTCCAAAATAAATCCATTCCACCCGGTCGGAATGCCACGGGGAAGTTTGACGGGGAAGGTTTGCGAAAATTGAGGGGAAAATTTAGGCGCAGTCGGTCAGGGATGTGGAAGAAAAGAGACTGGTTCCTTCACCCTGAAAACGCGTCTGGGAAATCCTGACAACGAGCGGCAACCCCGTGACCACGAACGGTGACAAAAGGTGACCACTGTCCCCCACCGACTCCATTCGCCCGACCTGGCCCCTTATAATTTCTACCTCCTCCCTAAAATGAAATTCCAGTTCCAGGAAAAGGTCGGCCTTTTGACTCCATTGAAGAGATCCAAGCGGAATCGCAATAAACCTCAAACACGCTAGAGCCAGCATACATCCAGCAATGCTTCCAAAAATGGGAAAATCGTTGGAATCGTTTTATAGAAGCCGTAAGTGACTAATTCGAAGGTGACAGTAGAAATTAGGATTTAGGGTAGGTTTTCTGATTTTCACGAGTAAATCGTTGGTAACTTTGAGTAGCACCTCTTACAAGGTGCAGAAAATAATGTACCTATGTCACAAGCAAGAATCACATGCACGAAGAGGAAAATTTAAGAAAATTAGACGTGAGTTTCCTAAAGACTAAAAATATTCAGCTTTGTTGACTGTTTATTTAAATCAAAGAACTTCACCTGAATTTCTAAATTAGGAATTCAAGAACAATACTTAAGTGCATAAGAACGTTCACTTCAGGAAGGCGGCAAACATTTTTTAAAGAGAGATTTTGCGCACGCAGGCCAACTAGCCACCAATAGAAAAATATTCACGGTCTCATCATTTGCTAGCTATTATATTTATTTTTTTTTATCAGATAATACTTCTCTGCATCATGAAAGGAGTGAACATGCACCTTGAATGCACCTGCACCATGAAAGGAGAGATCATGAAAGGTATCTGGGGAGATATGCACGTAAACCCACGAGTTTTTTTCAATATTATTTTTTTCTAATGCCTCTCGATCTCTTTAAATGGGCAGTTAGGCGATTATAAATATCAAGATAAGTAGTGCATGTTTGGTGAGAATTCACCCCCTGCCACACGCCTTTGC